>BMAV01001178.1:145264-156242 GCA_019973955.1 Trichonephila inaurata madagascariensis
AGTATATAATACGTAAAATTTAATTAAATATTTGTTATTAATGATTATTTTTATTAATTAATGTTAATTATCTATTCAATAATTAGTTTTTTACTGTGTTTTGTTCCTGAAAATCGACAAAATCAAAAATATTATGATATTAGAATGGTGAACTTTCAACCCCGGACCCCTCCCCCCTTGAAAAATCCCTGTGTGCGCTACTGGTCGGCGGTATAATACGTAAATACTCTGCTCTCTAGTGTTTTTTATTATTATATCTAAAAGAAGGCAGTTTCCCAATGCTTTATTTATAGTGAACCCAAATTGAGTCAAGAATATAAAGTTAAGGATTGAAAAGAATATAATTTTTTATATGGAACTTGAATGTGAGGACTTGAAAATAAAAATAAATAAAAAAAAAAAAAAAAAAAAAAAAACATTTGAAAATGAAGTTAACATGATTATAGAATTAAATTGTGCTGGTTTCAACTAAATAAGAAGAAATCAGTATTTGGATACCATCACTAAAATAAGTGAAAAAATGATTTTTTTTTGTATTAAATATTTTTTTTCAAAAAATAACATAATTGTGTCATAATTACAATTAATAAGCAATTATCTAAAAAATGAATGGAATAAATAATACAAATATCTTTAATTTACTTACATTTCATCTAATACTTTTCCAAACTCCCCAAATACAATTATTTTTCTCGCATACAATGAGAGCTTATGGTATCATTCGCTTATACCCTAGCTTCAGACACTACGCTTTAATAATTTAATATGAATCTTGCTCCTCTTGATTGTCTCTTCAGACTTATTTTTAAAGAAGATGTAATTGTCTTTTGTAAATTATTGGAATGCGCTTGTGTTTAAGGTACCCTTTATTGTCCCCATTATGAAGCTAAGTTATTAAGTGCTTTTCTACCCTTGGCCATGCAACAATAGCTCTGTTGGAATCTGTATCATCGAAAACCAATGCAGAGGCCAACAGATGCAACGCTCTGCCTTAATGCTATGGCGGGAAGAGTATCTTGAATTAATTAAGAAGAGATGGTGTATATATCGATCTATCGCAGAGTCCAAGATCGATATAGAAACACCAACTGCATATGTAGTTTACCCAATGTTAAGCCTGCCAAATGCATATGTTTGTAAAATGGAATATTGTAACGCAAAATCGATGCATCCCTCTCTTTCATTCCACAATCTTAGCGATCTTTAAGGGTGGAAGACCCGCCGAATGTGTTTCAAGAAAACTTGGAAACATAATTTTACATAAAACTTTCTTACTGATATTTCTTAATGATCATATATATAATAGTATAGATTTGGAACATATCGATGAAATAACGAGTTTGACAGAGATTTTAAAAGTGTGATCTGATTGTTAACGTCGAACTTTACTTTTAGAAGTTTGCCACATCATTAACAATTTAGGTAGCTAATGATGCTTTGTTAATTGTGTCGTTATAATCGCCCATGCATAGTCATGACAGTCCACATTAGTAATAAAGCTTTAGAGTTATTGTTATAGTAATTATATTAATGTTTATCATATTTATTTTGCAGTTTCATAATGATGTATTAATGTATTTTATGACAATGTAATGAAAATGAATAAATACTTATTTGCATTATGTTTTCTATAATTATTAAACCCCAAACGTATTCAGCAATAAAAAATTTTTAAAAAAACTAAATTCATCCAAACACTGTTGAATTAAAATTGATTGTAAAAGTTACAACACACTTGGCCAACACAAAATTGTATTAATGTATATTAATTTGTTTGAAATAAATAAACAAAAATAAACATAATAATTTTAATTCTTAGTCTGTGTCGAATAACTAATAACATAGGGACATTGCAATAAGTTTATTTAGTTAGAGTTAATAAGATTCCCACAATTAGATATCAAACATTAATAGACCTGAAATATAGATAGGTGTACACTGTACATTGATTTCCAATTAAGTCATTTGAAACTATCACACATATACATAAATTCCTTACTGAAATAAAGGCTGAACAAAAAATGTTTGCTATTATTTTGTAATACGGAATAATAACGCTACAGGAGCAAACGAACGAATTTTTAGGGGTGCTGAGGCATGATCTCGATGGTAAAGATTTAAAGTGCTGTCGATATATGAGGGAAGGCCTGACCTTCAAAATCCCACACTATTGTATGCCACTGAAACAAACTTGCGTATAGTATAAAATTAAAAACTTATTTAAAAAAAATTGTTTTATATATTGCTGAAATTTAAAACTAGTTTTAAACAGCTTGTTCAAAATAAGAAATCTATATAATCTAATTTACATGTAACAAAGAATTTAAATTACACGTTGGCGAAAACGCTGAGGCATGATCTCTATGGTAAATATTAAAAGTGCTGTTGGTCTATGGGGAAGGTTTTGATGCCTTTGAAATCCCACAATTCTGCATGCCACTGAAACAAATTTGCGTATAGTATAAAATTAAAAACCTGTTCAAAAAAAAAAATAATAATGGTTTGAAAAATTAACAAGGATTATAAGTTAAAATTAGATCAAGCACTTCGAAAAATTTTGCCTTCACAAATAATTTAAAAAAACGATAAGATCTCATATTTTTATTTTATATCTTGCTGAAATTTAAAGCTAGTTTTAAAGAGCTTGTTCAAAATAAGAAATCTATATAATATAATTTACCTGAAAAAAGCATCTAAATGAGGAAACAAAGAATAACAATTTTAAGAGATAACGCAAAATTCCCAATTATGTCCTTCGATTTGTTAAAAAACCAATCACTTATTATCCAATCTGTGAGAAACTTGCCGACCCGCCTTTCTTTAGTCAGGTTTGAGGAAGTATTGTTTGATGAGGCGGTGAATGTCGTCATTCTCCCCACCCCATTTTCCTTTGAAGGCTATTGACTGGCCTTTCCACTTACTTCAGACACGCCTTTCTTGTTCTGTCGAACAAGTGATGCGAAATCGGTTTATAGCACTTTTCTGAAGTTCTGCTCTAAGCTAAATGTTTCTGTAGGATAGAGTTTTGTAATTGGATGATCAAAGAAGTCATTGTGAAATTTCAACCATATATAATCTAAATGTATAGGAAGGCTTATAATGAATGTTTTTCATACATTTTTATTGTCTCTCACTAACCTTCTTATTTAATATAAAAGTTTTTATTTTCAAAGATTTAACTGAATCTGTTATTTTCCTGTTAAGTTTTTATAGGCATACAATTTAGATCATATTTAAGTAAGCTCTAACATATTAAGCAAATATCAAATAATTTTTACTTATCGAATGTTTTAACTTAAAGTTACTTTACTTTTGGTTAAAAACATTTCTGTTGCAGTTTAAAATTAAAGCAAAGCGTTCCCTCCCCCTACTTTTTTTTAATAAAAATACATTATGTTAAATGTGAAATACATTATTATTATTATTTTCTATATCAGGATTCCTTATTTATAAAAACTTTCTCATCTTAAGCAAAATAAATAAATAAAAAGAAAAAAAAAATGACACTTTTTAAAAAGGAAAAGGTAAGCGCGTTATACATGATACCTATTTTTCACACTATATATATATATATATATATATATATACAGTAATAGCTTTTAGTAAAGACGCTACGTTATTGTTTTAAAAGAGTTAATCTTTACTTGGAAATGATAAAATACGTATAGTTTGCCAATATACCCAAATTGCACATTTTAGGAAAATGATTCTTTATGTTTAAAAATGAGGATTTAAGAAAATTCCAAGCATCATTCCTAAATAAAGATTGATAAAAATTAGTTCTTGTAACGCCTAATTATGTGTTTTATCTGAATGATCAGTTTAATAGCTATTTAAGATTTAAATTCAAATAAAAGACGTACTAACTGAATTGATAAATAGATATATACCTACACGGCAAGGAGGCAGGCTGCAAACTAATTCTGTTGCTCTCTCGTTGCAGCTATGCCGGAGCTATGGGCTGTGGCCGGCCGACGGGCCTCCTTGCCGTGCAACCTGTCGGAACCGGATGACTCGGTCACGCTCATTTTGTGGTACAAGGGTGAGACCAAGGCCCCAATCTACACTTTGGATGCGAGGAAAGGGGCCCTGGACAAGGCTCGGCATTTCCTTCGACGGAACTAGGAGCTCGGGCCAACTTTGTGATGAGCAATGACCCACCGACTTTGGAAATGAACCCAGTATTCGCTGAAGATGATGGCGTCTACAAATGCAGAACGGAATTCAAGAGATCTAGAACGTTGACACAGATGGTTCGGCTGCATGTGATTGGTAAGTTATGGCTGAGGATAGTTAAGGATGTATTTGACTCTACATTTTATATACACTGAAACAAAATTTTAATGTATGTATGTGTGAAATCTTGTATTCAAAAATGCTTTAGATTTGTTGAAATTTATTTCTTAAAGATAGTAGCACACACAAAAAAAAAAAATTCAAGGAGAGGGGGGCGGGGTCCAGTGCCGAAAGTCCACCACTTTGGTATTATGCTCCAATACGCCACCCAACATATTCTTTTGTCGATTTTTGGGGACAAAAACAATACAAAATAAATTAATGAATAAATAATTAGCATTAAATAATAAAATGAATTTTTTATAACAAATGAATAATTACATTTTATGTAATATATACATAGGATTATATAACCAATCGAAAAAAGGCAGCGGTAGCCGAGTGGTATAGGTATCGGATCGTGGCTTGTCTTGTCAAGAGTTCGAGCCCAGTACAACTAAAGACCCGCCGTGTGGGGCAGCGATGCACGTTAAATCTGTCGAGAACTGAAACTTCCTCCCGTTGGTGTGGTAGTTAGGAGAGGGTGTTGCCAGATCAGGTGTCGTCCACGTCACTTGACCATGGTTCAAAATTACGTTTTCCGTCGCCAAAGGCCCTCGTGGCTGAACAGTGCGACGTTTATATTCAATCAATCAATCAACAAATCGAAAAAAATCAAGGGCTATGGGGAGGGGGTGTTCGGACCCCTGGGACCCCCCTTTGCGTGCGCCAATGCTTAAAGATTCTAATTTTGATAGTTCACAATTAGCAGAGGTACAGTCGAGAGTAAATGACGTATTTTTTCAGTTGCTGATTTTTATTGGCAAACACACACAACAAAAAAGTAAGCATTCCCTTTGAAAGTTATGTAGTTATATTAGTTATGTAGTTATACACACACAGACATTAACGAAATCACACATATACATACTTACAAATTGTTTTTAATTCATTCGTAGTATGAAGTTTTACTTGAGTAAAACATTGATTTTTTGATAATTTCAAGAACCCATTGAAATTGTCCATAGATAACAAAGTCGATGCACATGAATGTTTCCCATCTTTGCTATTTATAATAGTAATCCCAATGCGGAAGGTCCGCCTTACTTGGACTAATAACGCAATGAAACACTATGGATAAAAAATACGAATAATTTTTACTTAGATTGTTTCAAGAAGTAATGGATATATTTTATTGAATTTAGGTATATGCATAGTTTATATATATATATATATATATATATATATATATATATACTGTTATGGTGCACATGTTCGATAGTGTGTACTGCTCAACAGTGCAATAACATCTAACGCAAGAAACAAAAAAAAAAACACATTAATATGAAGCACAATTCCTTCCTACACGTACAGCATCACAGCTTGAATGCATCCTGGAAATCAGACAATTTATGTGTCACTGTTGTCAATTCTATTTTTCCAAAAACATTGCGTTCGTATCTTGGAGAGAAGGTGATTTGCAATTGGCTTCCCAAGAGCTCTTTAGAAGTAAAATATTGAAATCTAGCATGCCAGTTCCTCCAAGAATAGATTTACTTCCCAGAAATTCAGTGCTCAGATTTTAAAAAAGAAATGAAACGAGTGATTTATGGTTGTATCTCTCTCAAAAAATGTAACACAAGGGAAGACCATGGTTCAATACTGTGTGCTGAATTTATAATTTCACTACAATTCCTCCAACTTCACTGGCATGGAATGAGATAACACCTTGTTTAAGGGCAGATATGTTGCATGATTTCCAAAAATTTATTTTATTAATGGTATGTGTAATGTATTAGTAACAATAGAGCAAAACTTTACGCAGCATGATGCTAATAGCTGCATTTAGCAAACATTAATATATTCTCTCTACAGTGTGTAAGTTGGATTTATTAGATGAAAGAGAGACGATGCGTACACAACTTACTGTTAATAAGAAGTTATAGGAGAAATTTTTAAAGATTTGCTGTACGAAGGTACATTGTTAAATTATTAAATTACAAATATGCCTTTGGAGCCATTTAAAAATTAATTTTAATGCAGAAATACATTTTTTGCTGGGTATAGTATATATATATATATATATATATATATATATTATGAGTGTGTGTCTGTGTAACGATAAAACTTTAGAAGTGCATACTAGGTCGTGTCGAGTGGTTGATTTAAACAATGGCGAACCTAAGATAGGGCGTGGCCGGTGGTGTGATTTTCCTGTGTTACGTGGAGTGTAAGTACTGTATTATCGAAGAGGCACTATGTAATCAATAATCCAGTTTATTCACATCTGGAAAGACATTTAAGTCAAAGTAGGATGGCATTACACATAAATACAAAACCATTGGCCATTTAAAAAGAAAAGCAAAAACATTGCTGGCTGACTCGTTTACTATTATTGCAAGAAATGAGAGAACGATAATGATTTAATTCATATATATATATATTGGGCGTGGAACGTCAGGATTTTAGGAGGTGGATGAGATAGTTTCTGTCCCAGTGGCGGGTAACAATTAAAATAATTACATGGTTGTCCTCAGTGGCGCACGTTAAGGGTCCGGATCCGGACCCAAAGCCCTTGATTTTTTTCGATTGGTTTAAATTCAAGTATATATACGCAAAAATTTAATTAATTATGTTAAATAGTTGTTAATTAATGCTAATTATTTATTCAATAATAGTTACTAATGTTTATTCCAATCGAAAATGAAAAATTCCATGATTCAAGAATGGTGGAATTTCAGCCCGAAGCTTGAACAAATTAATATTATCTGTCGAACAAGTGATGCGAAATCGGTTTATAGCACTTTTCTGAAGTTCTGCTCTAAGCTAAATGTTTCTGTAGGATAGAGTTTTGTAATTGGATGATCAAAGAAGTCATTGTGAAATTTCAACCATATATAATCTAAATGTATAGGAAGGCTTATAATGAATGTTTTTCATACATTTTTATTGTCTCTCACTAACCTTCTTATTTAATATAAAAGTTTTTATTTTCAAAGATTTAACTGAATCTGTTATTTTCCTGTTAAGTTTTTATAGGCATACAATTTAGATCATATTTAAGTAAGCTCTAACATATTAAGCAAATATCAAATAATTTTTACTTATCGAATGTTTTAACTTAAAGTTACTTTACTTTTGGTTAAAAACATTTCTGTTGCAGTTTAAAATTAAAGCAAAGCGTTCCCTCCCCCTACTTTTTTTTAATAAAAATACATTATGTTAAATGTGAAATACATTATTATTATTATTTTCTATATCAGGATTCCTTATTTATAAAAACTTTCTCATCTTAAGCAAAATAAATAAATAAAAAGAAAAAAAAAATGACACTTTTTAAAAAGGAAAAGGTAAGCGCGTTATACATGATACCTATTTTTCACACTATATATATATATATATATATATATATACAGTAATAGCTTTTAGTAAAGACGCTACGTTATTGTTTTAAAAGAGTTAATCTTTACTTGGAAATGATAAAATACGTATAGTTTGCCAATATACCCAAATTGCACATTTTAGGAAAATGATTCTTTATGTTTAAAAATGAGGATTTAAGAAAATTCCAAGCATCATTCCTAAATAAAGATTGATAAAAATTAGTTCTTGTAACGCCTAATTATGTGTTTTATCTGAATGATCAGTTTAATAGCTATTTAAGATTTAAATTCAAATAAAAGACGTACTAACTGAATTGATAAATAGATAGATACCTACACGGCAAGGAGGCCAGGCTGCAAACTAATTCTGTTGCTCTCTCGTTGCAGCTATGCCGGAGCTATGGGCTGTGGCCGGCCGACGGGCCTCCTTGCCGTGCAACCTGTCGGAACCGGATGACTCGGTCACGCTCATTTTGTGGTACAAGGGTGAGACCAAGGCCCCAATCTACACTTTGGATGCGAGGAAAGGGGCCCTGGACAAGGCTCGGCATTTTCCTTCGACGGAACTAGGAGCTCGGGCCAACTTTGTGATGAGCAATGACCCACCGACTTTGGAAATGAACCCAGTATTCGCTGAAGATGATGGCGTCTACAAATGCAGAACGGAATTCAAGAGATCTAGAACGTTGACACAGATGGTTCGGCTGCATGTGATTGGTAAGTTATGGCTGAGGATAGTTAAGGGGATGTATTTGACTCTTACATTTTATATACACTGAAACAAAATTTTAATGTATGTATGTGTGAAATCTTGTATTCAAAAATGCTTTAGATTTGTTGAAATTTATTTCTTAAAGATAGTAGCACACACAAAAAAAAATTCAAGGAGAGGGGGGCGGGGTCCAGTGCTGAAAGTCCACCACTTTGGTATTATGCTCCAATACGCCACCCAACATATTCTTTTGTCGATTTTTGGGGACAAAAACAATACAAAATAAATTAATGAATAAATAATTAGCATTAAATAATAAAATGAATTTTTTATAACAAATGAATAATTACATTTTATGTAATATATACATAGGATTATAACCATTCGAAAAAAGCAGCGGTAGCCGAGTGGTATAGGTATCGGATCGTGGCTTGTCTTGTCAAGAGTTCGAGCCCAGTACAACTAAAGACCCGCCGTGTGGGGCAGCGATGCACGTTAAATCTGTCGAGAACTGAAACTTCCTCCCGTTGGTGTGGTAGTTAGGAGAGGGTGTTGCCAGATCAGGTGTCGTCCACGTCACTTGACCATGGTTCAAAATTACGTTTTCCGTCGCCAAAGGCCCTCGTGTTGCTGAACAGTGCGACGTTTATATTCAATCAATCAATCAACAAATCGAAAAAAAAATCAAGGGCTATGGGGAGGGGGTGTTCGGACCCCTGGGACCCCACCGTTGTGTGCGCCAATGCTTAAAGATTCTAATTTTGATAGTTCACAATTAGCAGAGGTACAGTCGAGAGTAAATGACGTATTTTTTCAGTTGCTGATTTTTATTGGCAAACACACACAACAAAAAAGTAAGCATTCCCTTTGAAAGTTATGTAGTTATATTAGTTATGTAGTTATACACACACAAACATTAACGAAATCACACATATACATACTTACAAATTGTTTTTTAATTCATTCGTAAGTATGAAGTTTTACTTGAGTAAAACATTGATTATTTTGATAATTTCAAGAACCCATTGAAATTGTCCATAGATAACAAAGTCGATGCACATGAATGTTTCCCATCTTTGCTATTTATAATAGTAATCCCAATGCGGAAGGTCTGCCTTACTTGGGCTAATAACGCAATGAAACACTATGGATAAAAAATACGAATAATTTTTACTTAGATTGTTTCAAGAAGTAATGGATATATTTTATTGAATTTAGGTATATGCATAGTTTGATATATATATATATATATATATATATATATATACTGTTATGGTGCACATGTTCGATAGTGTGTACTGCTCAACAGTGCAATAACATCTAACGCAAGAAACAAAAAAAAAAACACATTAATATGAAGCACAATTCCTTCCTACACGTACAGCATTCACAGCTTGAATGCATCCTGGAAATCAGACAATTTATGTGTCACTGTTGTCAATTCTATTTTTCCAAAAACATTGCGTTCGTATCTTGGGAGAAAGAAGGTGATTTGCAATTGGCTTCCCAAGAGCTCTTTAGAAGTAAAATATTGAAATCTAGCATGCCAGTTCCTCCAAGAATAGATTTACTTCCCAGAAATTCAGTGCTCAGATTTTAAAAAAGAAATGAAACGAGTGATTTATGGTTGTATCTCTCTCAAAAAATGTAACACAAGGGAAGACCATGGTTCAATACTGTGTGCTGAATTTATAATTTCACTACAATTCCCCAACTTCACTGGCATGGAATGAGATAACACCTTGTTTAAGGGCAGATATGTTGCATGATTTCCAAAAATTTATTTTATTAATGGTATGTGTAATGTATTAGTAACAATAGAGCAAAACTTTACGCAGCATGATGCTAATAGCTGCATTTAAGCAAACATTAATATATTCTCTCTACAGTGTGTAAGTTGGATTTATTAGATGAAAGAGAGACGATGCGTACACAACTTACTGTTAATAAGAAGTTATAGGAGAATTTTTTAAAGATTTGCTGTACGAAGGTACATTGTTAAATTATTAAATTACAAATATGCTCTTTGGAGCCATTTAAAAAATTAATTTTAATGCAGAAATACATTTTTTGCTGGGTATAGTATATATATATATATATATATATATATATATATGAGTGTGTGTCTGTGTAACGATAAAACTTTAGAAGTGCATACTAGGTCGTGTCGAGTGGTTGATTTAAACAATGGCGAACCTAAGATAGGGCGTGGCCGGTGGTGTGATTTTCCTGTGTTACGTGGCGAGTGGTCGAGTACTGTATTATCGAAGAGGCACTCATGTAAATCAATAATCCAGTTTATTCACATCTGGAAACACATAAAGATCAAGTAGGGATGGCATTACACATAACACGAAGCAAACATCATGGCACAAACACAGACAAAGACAAACACAGAACGCGTGGCTGCCGACTCGTTACATGATTGCAGAGAGGCGAGAGCAGACGAGAAGAGCGCGCGATTTCCAGATCTCGATATATATGGGCAACGGAACGTCACGTGATTTTAGGAGGTGGATGGAGATAGTTTCTTAAGTCCCCAGTAGGCGGGTAACCAATTAAAATAATTACATGGTTGTCCTCAGTGGCGCACGCAAGGGGGGGGGGG
>BMAV01001178.1:156342-168377 GCA_019973955.1 Trichonephila inaurata madagascariensis
ACTGGTTGTCCTGAAGGACTGGACGTTAATAATCCAACAACTATTATGATTATTCTAATTATTACATATATATATATATATATAGTTAAAACCTGTTATATAGTTAGATAGAAAAATTACATTAATTTCCAAAACTTTTCAGAAACTTTATTTTGATCCTGACCCAAAGCATATTTGTCTTTTATTATAAAAATATAACGTTCTTCAATTTCAGATGATTAATTTTAAATATTTCCAAGACCGTTATAAATATTTTCTATCCTCAATTAGTTTATTTTAGCTTATTTTCCTTCCGAAACGCCATTTTAATCCCATACAATTTCTCGGATTCCACGAAATTCTAGCCACGCTAATCGAATCCCCTTTCACTAAACAAGTTATACCTGAATGTTGGTAGAATTATATGTCTAATTTGTCTCTGAATTGGCATTTAGACGAGAATTGAATACATTGAAGGAATTGAATATATATGTTGTGTCTTGTTTCCTAATCTTAATTCATTAATATCCACTAAAATATTCGAATGTTGGAATGTAGGTGCATCAGAAATTAGCATATTTTAAAATTCCCAGCTCTCTACTCGTTATGGAATTGAGACATGACATTAGGTCTCTGAAATTGCAGAGTTATGCTTCGCCATTTAGTAGAATTGGTGGGTAGTAATCGAATGTGCTAAGACTTCTATTTGCTCAACAGTTACTTTGAAATGCATTTGTAAATTACGTAATTATATTATAAAATAGAACTTTCTGAAAATCCATAAGCATTTTCTTATTCATATGTTTATCCCACATTGAGTTCTTGCTGTAATAATGCAAACTTGTTAAAATATGAATTTATATTGCAGTTAATTTACATTTTTGAAGAAACGTTGTTTAGAGAGTAAACATATTGTGGTATTAGTTCGTATTCCAATTTTTAGAAATAGAAAAAGATACCACAAATGGATCATTGTTGTGCGTTATTATTACTACAAATTAACGAAAGTAATTGTTTACAATTCCAACAAGTTTTCTTGGTGTGCTTGGTATATGCATAGACACTACTAAGTGCTCAAAAATACTTTTAAAGTAAAAAAAAAAACACACACACACACTCAAATATTTCAGTCACGGATTGTTCATATGTTTCTGTATGACTTTGTTATAAGCTAAAAATAAAGAAGAAAATATAGAAATACTCAAAAATAGTAATAATTAAGTATAGTAATTATAATAGTAACAATTACTACTTTTAAAATAATTTCTTTTCACATAATTTCTAATTGGTTAACGAATAAATTTATATACTAATTTTTTTTTACAATGGCATCGGACTATTTGCTGGTAATAATCATGCCAACTGTGTGTGTGTGTGTGAAATATATTTCAATATATGATTGCTATTTGGTCGTTTTTTTCATTTTTCTTTTGGTTATTTACTGAAGATATATGACAGTATTTATTATGCACTTTTATCTGTGGTGCATAATAAATACATATAATTTTTTTAATTTTAAAATACATATTTTCTTACATAAATACTCGTTGGCAGCTTTACAGAATATTTAGCCCTGTAGGACCTTAACCTTTCTTAACCTGCCGGGCACTTTAAATTGCTGCCATAATTTGACAACTTGCCCTTTAGTGCTGAATTTACTTAAAAATAAAATATCAGTACCGAAATACATAGGAGTACTTGGAATATGGAATATTTTGAAAATAAATGTAACTTTAATGTACCTGAGAAAATTAGTTACAAACAGAAACGAACTTCAAAAATAAATAAATAATAAGATAAAATGCTTTGGTTGGATTAGGAGTGTGGGTGGGGCATCAATAGCCTATCCGTATGTAAAAAAGAAGTTCGACGAAAAATTTGATGAGATGGACTTACATTGAGAGGGAACAATCTGATTGGTCGAAATGAAATCGTCACAAGGGAAGATTTACAGTGTAATATAAATAATTCCATAAAATAGTATATAAGTATAATTTTGAAGAAAAATAAATATTAAGACAAAAAATTTATAACAGAAATGGAATTTTTAGGTAAAAGATGGACTAATTAAAATGTTTCTAAATCTAAAAAAATTGAAGTTATGGGAAAATTTTTCCTCACATAAATAAATTGAAATTGACTATTTGATTAATTAAAAATAATAAATATAATTATACATAAAATATTTAAACCGAACATTAAAATAGAAGTTCAATGTGACACTAAGCCTAGTAGATGTTTGTAATTATAACAATATTATTTGATATTGAAGACTGATTTTGTTACTGATGATTCTATCGATTGGGGCGGTAAGATGCCTGCGCATGTAATAAGATTGGATAATATTTTTAAATTTCAAAATACAGGAAAAATATAATTTTAAAATAAAGTTTGTAAGATTCCAGCATTAAAGAGCTTTATATCATATACAGAAATACAGATACGTATTAAATAAAATTTGACATTAATACTTTTAATTTGAATTGGAAGCTATGCACTCTTAGTAGATGGTAAGGAATATTTAATCATGATATATCTATAGATACATTTTGAAAACATTGTTTAAGGCTGCCTTGAGGAAAATATATAGAACTATTCCGAGAGGAATCTTTAGTATTTAGAATGGAGTCCTTCGTAGACAGAAGTGCCATGCCGCTGCATCCTCAACATATATTAACTCTTAAATCGTTCTGATGCTGGGAAATCGTGAAGTTCTCCCTTGCCAGTGATGAAGGCTCCACTACTGCAATCCATCAGCAAAATCACCCTGTTTAGCTTCTAGCATAGTTGAAGTAGCTCAAGTTGGGAAATTGCATAAGGGATGAATTGCCAGCCATCTGGAGTTGAATGAGATTCCTACTTAGACGTAGAAGGACAATTTAATCTCGTGATTACTTTTACAGAATTGGGTCCAGACACAATTATAGACTGTGGTTTTCCATATAGTTTAGACTAGTGAATGTCGTTTGTCACAAGTATAGTAATATCTTACGAATAATGGTAAGAGTTTTCGAACTAGATTTATTAGATTCACTCAAGTTCTGGGATTATTTGACAAATTGGAATCAATTTAACTAATGTTAAACGTAATTAATGGATTGAAAATAAGAAACTAAAATTGAACAAAATCAAAATAAATTTAAAAATATGTATTAATGCACATGGAAGCTACCAAAGGGGGGGGGGAACAGTTCCCTTAAAATAATTAACTAACATATATTTATGAGATTTTACTTTATTTAAATGAATACAAACAGAGCATGACATTAATTTAAAAGCATTTTTCTGTCTCCAGTTAAATTTTCGGGTTTGATTTCATTCTCAATTACAGAGGAAACAGCTTTCATTTTAATAATCAATGGAAAAAAAAATATGAAAAACTCTTATGAAAGTGTTGTTTTTTTTCTAAGGAACAATACTCCAAAAAACATTAATACTGGAATACCATATGAAAACTTTGAAAGTGCGCTACATTGGAAAGTGTATCGAATAATATTAATAATAGAAGTGACTAGTGACTAAAATGATAATATGATAAGAAAATGATCCAAAATTTTCTTATATAGTTTATACTTGATTATATCTTCAATAGAGATATACAAATTTCAAATTTGTGATATACACTTAAAACTTTTTACACTATTGATAAATTCCTCGAAAATCATGTAAAAACCCCAAGTAGAAAAAAAAGATTTGCGTATTGTAAAAAGATTAATGGGGTCTCACGTTATTTAAGACGTTTTAGATGAACTAAATACTTTTATTTAATTCGAAATATTTTATGGAAACTGTAATAAGACTGAACTGTTTGTTTAAAAGCTTAAATGAGACATTTTGTGTAGATGCGATACTTTTATGACATTTCTGTGATATTGACTTTCAGTACAAACATTTTTTGTTGTTTTGCGATTTTTTTCTATATACTTACGATTCCGATAAACAAGTTTTTAGATATTGTTGGAATTGTTGGCCGTGCTTTGCACTTGGATTATTACTTAACATTTTTTGCCGTACTTTCTACCAATTTATGACTTTAAAATTTTAAAAAAATTACCTTTTATTAGGTCAATTAAATTATCCTCTTCCAGGGACTTACCAATTACCCATTTATTGATGTTTTCCTTTTCCATATCTCAATTTCTTTACTATTAGTTTCGTATCTCTACTCTATATTTTCTAAAGACTCTTCCGGAATATCTTTTGCATCGAGTTTCCATGCTCAATTGTTTTTCTGGAAGCACTTAAAATAAATACCCTGCAGTTTTGTATAACTGAATAAGAAATTGTAATATAATTCAATTTATCTTTTTGTTCATGAACGGCATTCTTTTTTTTTCAATTTCATCGAGAATATGGTTGATTGTAATGAAACTTCAAAGTGCTGTACCCTTAAGAAAAGACCCTCGAAGAACTGATTTATAATTGTAAGCAAGCAGAAATCCTTAATCGTGTTTTCTTTTACTGTTATTTTACAAATTTATGGAGAAAATACTGAACAAAAAAGATTTGTGTGCAATTAATTAAACTGAGAATTCACATCTATATATTATTTAGCACATATGAAAATTTATTGTTTATGGAGCTGAAACTTATACGTTGATCCTATGTCGAAGTAAGCATTATAATATAGTTGCAATGTCAAATTGTATAAATGATTTCAGACGAAACGTAAAGGCACCTATCGCAGAGATATGTACGCTTATGGGTATTAAGTGTGCAGAAGTACCGAATAATTATTCAGTAACATTCTCAATATATTGCGAATACTACTAATATCAAGATTTCTGCATATGTTAGACAGTTTATGTCTAACATAAATTCAAAATAAAGGTCATTTTGATAAATGCATGCATTTCTCAAATGTAATTTTCCGTGTTTAGGATAATTTCTTCGAATAAAATAAATGTCAAATTTTTGTTCGGACTTTTCGCCGATTTTTTTAAACATTATTACGCTACATATTTTTTATACAATTCTGATTATGCCTCAATGAGTATTTTTTTTTTCTTTTTCTTTTTTAAATATATAATTCCTTCATCTAGAATCCTTTAATTGGAAAGTGATACTATTTCAGGTCAACCATTCCATCCTTTATATATTTGCTACCTTCTTTTTTCATTAAAAACGGTTGTACCCAGTTACGCACACATAAAGGGGAGGTCAATGAGGTCCACACATCCCTATATTGCTTTTATTATTCTTTTTTTCAACTGATTGTAATTCTACGTATGTACGAAAATATATATACTATATATATATAGTATTCCTGGTAATTTAATTAAGTATTTGTTATTAATAATTTATTTTATTAATCAATGCTAATTATTTATTCAATAACTATTTTTTGCTGTTTTTTTGTTCCCATCAATCGATCAAATCAAAAGAGTTAAGCGGCGTATTGGGGTATAATACGAGAATAGTGGAATTTCAACCCTTTAAAAAATTCCTGCGTACACCACTGGTTGTGTCTCTATCAAATTTTTGGTTTATTTAATAGTTTTATATTATAATTTAAGTAATGGTTTGTATAAAACAATATGTCTGCATTTTTCTTGTATTTCATAAAATATTTATTCATTAAATTGTAATAATATTTTTATTAGTTTCATATACAACATACAAATCTTATATAAACATCAGAAAATGCATCTTTAATACAACTTAATAATATTTTATTTACTGTGATTATGTGTATTTAATGTGCTTCTCAATCCATGACATAAGTGATGATATAGAAAGCTTTACTATAACATTATTTTTTACGGCCCCGATTTGATTGCAGTTTATCAATTTCTTCAATATTTCAAAGCAGTACATTTGATATATAACAAATTACATTTCCCTTTCCTATATACTTAAAAAATGTAAATGTTGAAACATGATTATAATTTCAAAAAATAGCAATGTAATTCTTTGGGTAATGGTGAAATAAGCAAACATTTTACAAGCGAAATTATAGCCTAAATTATACTAAAATGAAATTTGATTTAGCTACAGAATAAAAAATATCGAAGAAAATATTTCAAGTTTAAAAATCCAAAAAAGTATTTCAAACATATATTAAAATATTCGTATTATTAAGAGATTGCTACTGAGTTAAAAATGATTCTAGACATTTAAATTCTTTCTTTAGAATCCTGGGACTGGAGACCATAACTTCTTGAAGTTTAAAAATGAAACTTTAAATTCGTCACTTAAAATTTTTCCCTTCCTTACGCCACCGAGTTAAAAATTTTCACCAACAGCTGTTAACATTAAACGACGATGAAATGCAGCCGGGATAATATTAAAAATTCGATAGCTCCAATATGGTTTCGCTGCAAAAGAATCCAAAAATCAATTCATCGAGGTAGATAAGTAAAATATTGGATATCAGCAACTCCTCCAAAACTTAAAAAATGAGCCAGCGTAAAAGAATTCTTCTGTGAAAATGTTTAAAAATAGCAGCCAGAACACGAATGTAAGAATTCGATTTCTTTTAGGTGGTAGATGTTCGTATACTGCTGAGGTCGGAAAAAAGTGTTTTGTGCTTTTGGAAATGGTGTAAACAAATACTCTTTTAATGCAGACAATGTTTGGTCTCTGGATATTGAATTCGCTCTGTTTACTCAATTGATCAGATGTATTTGTAAAGAAATTTAAAGAAAGCGAGCCGAGAGCTTCGATTTTTATTTTGTAGATGTTACTGACTTAAATTTATGTAGAGTGAAAGATGAAGTAAATTTTTGTAAAAGAAAGGTGTATTTCTTTGATTTTTTAGTGTATTCTTAGAAAGGAATACACAAATAATTCATTCATATTTGAAATCAATATCAATGTATTATTTACAACAATACTTAAATACATTTATCTAGAGAGAGAGAGAGAGAGAGAGAAAGATTATATTTAATCTAATAACTATATTTATATATGACGAATAATGCTGTAAAATATTTTTGTGCATATCATAATTTCATAGAAATTGAGATATGCACGAAGTGCCATACTGTCACAAAAAGTCCTATAATTTATTATATATTCGTCCATTATTCAATGTCGTATATTATTTCCGTGAAAATGCCGATAAAATTTGAAATATTTTTAATTTGAAAGGGGGTCGGTTCACATATGGATCCGCTAATCCTGGAGTAAAAGTAGCTTAAAAAAAAAGGTTATCTTGTTTACAATTTTCATTACTCTTACGCAATCTCTTACTTTTTAAGGTGTTTTAAATAGAAAATGTTATTCTATATATAAACGAAGAAAAATAAGTCTTTCAAAGTCAGTGTTAGAATCCAAGTCTCCGAATTGTTCGTAATATTCTCATCTGCTCTTTTAGATGTCTGAATACACATGATAAACATGTGACAAGTTTTACATCCAGGTCAGGAAACATAGGTCGACGATCACTTCTTGCATATAAATTTCTCTTTTCATTCCGTTTCCAAGCAAAACAATGTCGTAAAGAGTTTGAATAGCTCAGATTGTGTACAAAAGACTAAATGAATTTGAAAAAAAAAAAAAACTTGTTGGCTTCGGATAGATTTTCCAGAAATAAAAATATTGTGTTTAACGCTTTACTTTGCTGCTATTAGATTTGAAAATACTCCATCACTTTTATCCATTTAGCAAAATTTTCATCCTCATGGTTACATGTTTGAAAATTACAGGGACATTTTTTTTTCCAAGTCAGATAATATGTGGATTTTTAATTTGGGGTATATTTTTGAAGAAAAAAGGCACTCTCGGCTTCTGCATGTACCAGCTTATATTCGAAAATATTCGATAAATATTAGCTCTCATTTTCACTCATCTATTTTTCTCTAATAAACAGTCTATCATCCACACAAGGTTGTTTTTTAAAAGATCACCCAAGGGAATCAAGCTTTAAATATCTCCTTTTTTTAATTCCCTTTATTTTAAAAATCGTGGCATCTAAATAAAAAAAAGGTTTTGTAGTAATAATAGCAAAATTATAATGAGCGCCGGCTGGGTGGCGTAGTGGGTTGGCGCTGCCCTTGTACGCCCAATTTGCGGGTTCAACTCCGGTTCTAGTCGGTGGATTTTCATGATTTTCATTCAGCGATTAATGCATTCGAAAAAAAAATTATTCATTCAATTTTTAGGCCAGAATATTAAATGTGAAAAACTTTTTACTGTGATAAAATACCCGTATTATTTTATAGAAAAAGCAATTGATTTATCTATTGAATTTTAGAGTATAAAACAAATAAACAGAATCTTATTTGTATGTATATGAATATATTCTCTCAAAATGTGCTACACAAAAAAAAAAAAAGAAAAAAAAAAAGATTAAAAAAAATAAACAAACAAAAATAAATAAATAAATAAAAAAACCCTGCATGATTATAATTCAAAATGGACTAGAAATCCAAATTTTTCATTATATTGCCATGCTTTATGCTTTTGATTATTTTTTTTTAAACTTTTAACATTTCTAGATTTTATCTCATGGAATATTAAATAACTTTACTGTTATACATTAACAGCGTCACAAAGTAAAAATTAGTAGTCAGATTTATAATAAATGTTGCAAGAAATAAAATGCACCGATTAATGCATTCGAAAAAAATTATTCATTTAATTTCACCTCATTAGTTAAAGCACTATTCATTGAAAAGAAAGCTACAAAGTTTTGTAAATAACATTACCAGCATAAAACTCACTCCGACGCAAACAGGAGCAAATGACATTTTTCAGAAATAATTCCAAACTTCGATAAAACGACACTTTCTAGGAAAATAGAAAATTATACACGAGTTATTAAGCAAAAATTCTTCTAGATGTAAATGGAAAAATTCTTTTGGAACTAAAAGGGGAAAAAAAATGAATAATGAAAGGTTCTGGCGACGCATGAAGTAAGTTTTAAATGAATGAGTCCTCGTCACGATATTCCAATCGACCTTCTACCCAACCCCTCCCACCTGCATTCGAATGATGTCTCTATTGTGACAGCTGCCTCTAATCGGTTAATTTCATTTACAGGCGGGGGGTAATTACCCTTCTTTCCACTCTTTAGATATAACTTTTTGATTACTTCTTGAAAAAGTGCCGCGCCGAAATTTGTTTCCGCCTTGTTCCCTCTTCCCTTTTTTAGTTTTCTTTTTTCTCCCCTTTAGAATAAAAATTCCCCTTTTTTTGTCTTTTAGCTCGACTTTTAATTGTTCTTTTCAGTAGTATGCTTTTGCCACCTTTTTCGAGGTAATTTACATGCGAGAGCTTCCTCGAAACGCTGATTATATGCAACTCCTTATGTGCATTTACCGTCTGCTTTCTCTAGTTTTAAGGCTCATTAAAAAACTTTTTTTGCACCAAGTTAAGCGATATAAGAGTCTCGTTACCCGCAGCTTATTTATAATTAAATAAAACAACGGATGTCTTAGTTTGGAGAAAATTATCATGCACTAATGTCTCGTAAAAACTTAATGAGTATTATTTAAAGAAAAATGGAGTGAAAATAAATACGGGAGTAATTTATAATAATTGCGGGATAAAAGATTTAAAATTTATGCGTTTAAATTTATGATGCTTAATACTTTGGTTATTACTTTGTCTTGAATATGTTATCAAGAGTGTAGCTTGCAGTTAGTTGTATTGCAAGATGGGAGTTAGCATGTTAAATTTTCTAACTAATTTTCTTTTTGGAATACTGTGGTTTTATTGGATGACAGATTTGATTTGATTTTTTAATAACGTCAGACTTTGAATCTGTGCGAGGACAATTGGCGGTTCCAGAAATTATGTTCGCATATATTAAGTGTACTTTTTATTTTTTCAATGGATAAGTTACTAAGAGATATGAATAATCAATATAAAAGTATAGAGATATGTGTTATTTTCTTTAAAGAACTGGTACAGAAGTTTAGCGTACAATTAGTCTGTTTCTCTGAGTATGATTTCCTCGACTTAGCTACCCCGACTTAGGAAACTCGGAGTTCCGTGATTTTCAAACCAAGTCGATTCATCTTCTGTTTGAATGAAAATAAAACTCAAAATAGCATAAAAAAAATGTTTCTTCTTCTACTTTTTTTTTTTCATCATTTAAACTCGGGAGGAATCAGCGTCATAATCTGATGAAATTAGTAATGTGATTAAAGAAGTTGTTAATCTTCCCAAACAAATAAATTAAGAAGTGGATAGTGATGCCGTTCAAGAGGAACTGGATTCCTACAATAAGGAGCTGACAATTCATGATCTCATAAGCAAGAGCATTGGGAATGAGCAAGAAATTCAAGAATTTGTGTCTTTAAGCCCGGTTCAATCAGAAGATCGACAGACAGCATCAGGAATTTGACAGAAGGTTGCAGTTTCATTGAAAAAGGGTTACAAAAAATATTCAGAAAATAGACTCCAACGACGAGCACATTTTCTCAACACATCAAGGAAAATAAAAAGAAAATATTTGTGCGACAGAAAAAAAAATCTTTGAGTCTTCAGATTACTTCGTTAGATTTTATGAAACTCTTTCTAAACCCAAATAAGTTCTGTTTGTGATTTTGTATTTATGTAATCTAAGATTTTACTAAACACTTTTTTTCCTAATTTATAACTTTCTTTCGTCTCCAGCTCCAGCTCAAGTAATTTATATGTATTTATATGCAGAATTATATACCTGGACTTACGCGGTTTTCCCCTATCGTGAAAGTATGGGTTATCTTTGTATTTATCATATCTAAGTCTTAGCATTCTATTCAAGAACCTTTTTTGTAGACTTCACATCATGATTTAAGAAGAGCAGATCTTGAATTTCTATAAGGGAATATATTTATCTTTTATGCCTCCTTAGCCCCACTCCTTGGGTGTCGATTTCCGCTAAACCCGTTCTTAAACGTTGCAAATCAAAAGAAATTGCCGTATTCAGGAATCGTTTTTTAAGCATGGGCGAGAACGGTTTTTCACTGTTAGCTCAATATTATGAATCTTGGCGACTTTGCGGATACATTTCCTTGATTAAATAAATGTGTTTTAGGGGGAAAATCACTAACAATAAATTAGAAAAAAAAATGTGTTTGGTGGAAACATGTTTATGGATTGTTTGAAACATCAGCGAAGATCCCTGCAAAATTATGGAACTACTCGATCAACGATATGAATTTATATAAATTACAACTAAATATGCAAACAATTAAATTTATGAATAATATTGTACTCAAAAGGTACTGAAGCTGCTAAACTGCTGGTAGCATTCTTTTGAATCTTCGGACCACCAAACCTGCCTTGTAATTCAGTGAATAATGTCACTAATATCTTGGAAAAATACTTTGAAGTTTATAAGTTTAATTCAATTATACACGAGAACGAAAGCCTGCAGAACTAAGCGTGATTAAATTATTTAAAAATATTAAAATTTTTAAAAAGATGTTCAAGTCATCTCAAACAATTTAATCTTTATAAAATATATTCATGGTGTGCCTTTATTAAAGTTAAGAAAGAAGCTCATTACTCTATAAAAAAAAATATAAACATAATGAAAATTAATTTAGAGAGTTTTATGTGCAAAGATAGCCACAAAAGCAGCCATGCAAAGCGTATTATTACTCTAAATTCGAATCGAAGAGAAGCTGCCTATTCGTCATGTGGCTCCACGGAGTCGGGTAAGAAATGAACGCCATACAATAAGCTCGATCGATTCAAGAAACGAAAACATCCTGATACATTTTAAGGACTTTATGCACCCGCATTCAGCTTCTAAATGGATGCTTATACGCGTTTTCCATTTTTTAATAGTGACAAAACTCTATGCGGAAGTTGGTTTCCTTCCTATCCTTCAATGCATATGAATTTTTCCTTTCAGTTATTTGTGGCATCTTCTTAAAAACGAAAAATAAAAACAAGAAAAAATAGCGAAGCCTTCGAACGTTATTCTAGTCTTTTTTTTCCCCTCTCCATCTAAGATATTTTGTTCTTTTACTGGGGGAAATTCGATAAGAGATAGGGGCTCTCTGTGTATAATGATGTTTGTATGACTCTAGTTCAGTAACATAAAAAAAAAAGTTTTTTGGAAACTTCCATTGCGATATTAGAGAACAAATATCGTAGATCTTCCAGTTATTATT
>BMAV01001178.1:178074-199792 GCA_019973955.1 Trichonephila inaurata madagascariensis
AAAAAAAAAAAAAAAAAAAAAAAAAAAAAAAAAACTTTTGAACTTGGTTTGAATACAGGAGATAACAAGTCATTAAGTATGCAAATATGCTGGAAAGCTAAAACAATTTTTGAAATACTTGTTTCACTCACCAAAATTATCCAGAACTACTACAAAAAACAATATCGGAAGAAAAAATACATGTACTCAAAACCCTTTTAACTTTGGAAAGTGTTTAGACAGTTAGAAAAGTTTGGAAAAATCGGATGTATTCTTCAATTGAATGAACATTTAGGTCACGAAAAAACAACCAATGTTCCTAATTCAATTAAGATTTATGATTAAAATTAATTAGTTGAACATCTGCGCTGAATGTTCTTAACATTACAGAATGAAAAAAAAAAATATTTATTTATTTATTTAAGGATACATAAATTGAACAAAATTCTATAGAAAGACAAAAATTGGAAATTATTAGAATCGTAGAATATAAATTATCAATAGCGAATACACCAAATATTCCAACTTTTAAAACATAATTAAAAATTTATAAATTTGCCAAGTGCAACCTCAGATTTAGAACCAATATGTGGGATTTAACTAGTTTGATGGTGTCAAACACGCACACTTACATTTCCTTCAAAAATACTATCATTTTAAAGGCGTATTTACGTTTCACTGTATAAAATTATGTTATATGTATGCTGTTCAATAAGTAATAAAACTAATTTTACTGCCACGAAACCACTCATCGGAATGTTAATTTCTGTGGCATAAGAAAAGTTTGTTGTCTGTATTAACAAAAGCTACCGATAGGTGGCGTGTACAGACTTATGTTTTTGAGTATCACATGCTGGATCAGAAGCGTGTTTGCGGGCGCCTACGAATCACGGCTAGTTGTCGAAATGGAAGCAAAAATCGACAGCGGAGACCTTTGATATGTTACGATATGATTAAAGACTGAAACAAAAAGGCGACAATATGTTAAAACGATTCATCACAGCAGACAAAGCTTGGTCGTATCACTGATCCAACCATAAAACAACAAAGCAGTGAACGGAAACTTCTTCACCTACTCCCAAGAAAGTCAAAATTGTGAAATTGGCTTATAAAGTTATGACCATAATTTATTTATTTATTTATTTTGATTATGAAGGAATTTTGTAACAGCACGCTGTCGAACCCGTTACTACCGTAAATGGCTCGTACTATGCGAATGTCCTGCGAACAGTGATACAGCAAGTTAAAAGGAAACGTCCATTGCTCCGAAATGGCATCCTATTACACCATGACAGTGCCCGACCACATATTGTTCGTTGTGTACTGGATGTTTCGCAGCAGAACAACGTCGAGATTTTTCCACCCTCTCCATACATTCTTGATAAAACTCCTTGTGATTTCTGGCTGTTTCCTCAACTTCAGAAACCATTACGAGGCAAACGTTTTGCAAGCAACAAAGCATGTGTAAAGGCTGTGAAGGCGATTTTGATAAAGCTCTCACAAAACGGATTTTTATATGTTTTTAAGAAGTGGACAGAACGTTGGGATACATGAATTACGTGCCACAGAAATTATTTTGAAAAAGACCATGTAAATGACCATGTATTCTTTTTTTATATGTATTTTTTGTCTTATTACTTATTAAAAAGCCTTCGTATATCCACTATTATTATATAAAATATAATTTTATATTTGGTATGTGCCCCACATTTGGCTTTTATTGCATTACACTACATTATATTTTATTTGGATGCATACTATATATATATAATATTTGTTATTATCCTAGACTGTTGTACATAACTACAATAATATTTTGTGCCCTTAAGTGTGTTATTTTTTTTATTGTATTCGCCTGCATTATATTTTATTTCAAAATCTCGCTGTAATTTAGTAAGAATAATTCGATGAAATTGAAAATGTGTTGTACAGGAGTATTGAAAGAAATCATTTGAGGTGGTGTATTTTATATACTAGTATAAATGTACTGAACGAAAGGGTATTTGTAATAAAATAAAAGTTTGATATGGTACCGAAGCAAATTTGTTGTATGTATTTCTAGAAATGGGTATGCTTGTTCAAATAAGCTTTTTTTATCAACTACAATATTTTAAAATATCGGATAAAAATAAGAATAACACGCGCACAATATCATCATTCTGTGTGTGATTTATGCTATTACATCATATAATATATATTTTGTATTATTACAGATTTTTTGTATTATTTGACACTAAACCTAAGTAAAATTATTTCTTTATTTCCCCATTGAATGTTATAGTCTTATAAGTAAAATGTTATTTTTTAAAGTTATATAGGGTATAATTTCGAAATCACAATAGGTAATGGTTTTCTCAAGTATTTTTAGGTTGTGAATGTTATTTTTCTGTATATGACAACGTGTTTCAGCATTTATAAATTCAATTTTAATCTTAAGAATTTTTAGAAATTAAATCAATTTCGTAAGATGAGAGAAAAAACATTTAATTAAGAACTATTACATTTTGAAGCGTTAGGAATAAATCTTATTTTGTAGTTCTTATTTATGTATAGTTATCTAGATGCTGACACCCGCATATCATTAAAAAAATCTGAATTTGCATAACATTATGTTAATTATGTTACGAAATTTGCTTTTCGGTTTTTTGTGTTTTTTTTTTTTTTAATTTTAGTATGTGTGTAACATGTAAGAATACAATTTATTGATTTTGTCCCCCAGGAAGTTACACCTATTAAAAAGGAAAGGAAAAAATAAAAAAGAACTGCAACTTACAGTTTATTTTCGTGACAATTTCTATACTGTAAAATTGCTTGAATTTAAAAATGGAAAAAATTTAAAAGTAAAAAGAAAAAAGCAAAATCTTATATTTTAAGTACCGAAAACTAATTAGAATGTGCATTCACAAATAAAAACTGAATAAAAACATTCAAGGATCACTTATAAAAAATAGTTTAATCCCTGATTTAAAGGAGGAGTTTAAAAGTTAAAAGTTTTAACTTTCAGTCTCTTGAGACATTCAACAAAATTACATCAAATTCAACATTTTTTACGTATTGATCCTCCAATTAAGGAAGAATTTAAAAGTTTAATATTTTATGACGTTGAAGATTGGAAATGCAAATCTTTTACAAATGCGTAAAAGTAATTAAAGTAAAAAAAGAACAAATTTGATGACTCTTAATTTTTAAAAGAAAAATTAAAATTTAAAAAAATAATATATTTATGATATAACTATTACTTATTACATCCTTTATGCTCCAAAGTATTACTCTTAAATTATGGAAGAAAATAAAATCATATAATTTTATAAATTGCATCTCTCAGCACATTGCCTTTTTTTCCCTGCCTTTTCAGCCTCACATTGCCTTTTTTGAAATACTCTCGTGTTTATATTTCTAACTAATCCTTTTTTATCCATGATATGAATATATTTTGATATATCCCAGTTTTTCTCATAATTCAATAATGACATTAAGTAATTTGATGTCATTTTTGTATTTTAAGTACAATTTAAAATATGATTCCGGCGGCAGCTTGTTAAATATATTTTGAAATATGATAATCAATGAGAATAATATATGATAAACTGTAAAATGCAATTGTATCAATAAAATCCTTTATAATTTACCTTTCAAATACTAATTATATGATTTTAATAAAATAAGTCAAATATTAAATGAATATACGAAAAGCTTTCAAATATATATACGGGGAAGGTTGGATCCATAAAGCATTGTTAACCCTAATTCGCTGGCCTAATTCAGCGACAGCATTAGAAATCATAATAGGTCTCCAGTTTAGTCCAAAGACTTTTTTGTATCTACATTTGTTGTGTCTGGTGAATTCCAATTTCTTCCTGCTTTAGTACTGTAGGTTTTAGTACTTCTTCACTTTTATTTTACATATATATATATATATATATATATATATATATATATATACTTTGGAAATTTATATTATATTCTACATAAAAGTTATCATTTTTAGTTTAATAGTTTAATGTAAGATTACGCAAGAAAAATATATGCATAGTTAAGCTTATATTTATTTAAATCAAGGTATGTTTTCTATAATTTTTCATGCCCTATATTATGTATAAATTTTTTGACGGAGAGGAAAGTTGTGATTGCATACAGTAAGCTGATAACCTGAACTCTACTTCACCAATATAAATCAGACAGCTGTAAAAAACACAAGAGTGTTCCATTCTTTTCGCAGTTATGTAGGGCACATTATTAGGCTTATATTTTTTATGGTATACATGTGTATAAATATTTAAACTTCTTCTGATTTATACATATTTCCTTTTGATTTATTACATATACATGAAACATATATCTTTCAATAACATAATATGTAAATATGTAGATTGCTTTTTATAATGTTATGTGTGTAGCTAACACATTAATAAACAATTTCATTTTCTTATAGTTCCCGTACGCGAAGTAATTATTATGGATGAACATGGTCAAAGATTACGCGATGTCATTGGTCCCTATGATGAAGGATCTTACGTTTCACTTATTTGCGAAGCTGAAGGTGGTAAGATCTGTCTTTTATTAATAATTTATTTTCAATTTACTCAATCATTTTTCTAACTTTTTTCTTACTTCTTACAAGAAATTTTTAAATATAAGACATGACAATGAACGTGTTTTGGCATATTTTAATAAGATTATGTTTAGGAGTGCATATGAATAAAACCCCTTCCGAAACATTTCCTAATATTAGAAATATTCTCCAACAGTAAATCCTGTGTATTAGTAATCTTCTATTATTAGTAACGATTAGCGAACTTTGGCATCCAGTGATAAAGAGAAAATCCATTAAGAATCCCAGAAAGTTATTGATTACTTCCATGTTTCCCAAGATTTATAAGTTTTGTGTTTGGAAAGCATTGTCATAAAAGTTTTATCGTGTTAATAGTACATTAAGGTGTTTTCCTCGGAAGTCTTGCGTACCTTTCAACAGGGATGCATTATTTCTTGTTTTGATTTTGCTCTGCTTTCGTCTGAAATATAACAGCCTTGCTTCTTCCTGATTGAATAAATTTTTCCTTTAACATGTCTTCTTTATGCAAATTATGTAACTTCATAACTTGGATTCAGAGCTCTAATTAGAATAAAATACAAAATCGTACGATCAGTATTCAGTGTTTTCAATAATTTTCTCAAAAGCGGGTAAAACTCCTTTTAAATGAAATAGATATGGTTAAACATTATGAGGATAGACTCATATTTATTGTTAAGGTGAAATTCTATGCAAATTTTGAATGAAAAATCAAGTTACGTTTCACTTTATAATGCCTTTTATGTATGAATTTAAATTAAGCTTATTGCCAAATATTGAGCCTAAGAAAATCTTTTAATAATCCTAAAAGTCCCTTGCAAGAAAACCTTAAGGAAAGTCTATTAAATCAATTCAATATTGCTTGTGAACTTTCAAATGAAAATTTTGTCACTTGAAATATTGTTTTGTTGTTGTTAAAGCCACCTAATCGATGGTGGCAGATCGAGGCTCACGAAACTAAATGTGACAAAAGGCTAGTTTAACACCTGCCGCTGGCCGCAGCTTTGAGCACAATGCTGGTGACAGTGAGATTTGGCTCTATACAGCTGGTCATTGGCCTCCCACCTCTCTTTCCTTTCCACCAACCACACGAAAGGACTTGCGGCTCCACGAATATATAGTGCCCCCCTACCATACAGGCACTATAGATTTACAAAGATCTAGGCCTTCTTCGGGATTGAAATCCGGGTCCTACGGCACAGCAGTCAGTGTCACTAAGCACTATGCTGGATGGGGCGGAGCATTGTATACTGAGCTTGTGTTAATTGGGTAAATGATTTAATGTGATGAATTCATGGTGTTAGTATTCTGAAAAATAGAAAAATTAATACTTTATACATATCAATATATAAGTAAAACTTATTAATTCGTTTTCCATTTACTTGTTATTTTAGATCTCTGAAATGTGTGTGATGCCAAACATTGCTTTTAAAATCCCATGTCTCTAAATGTTTTTGATTTCACTGATTTAATAATTTTTATTTGACGCATGATTATCGACAGTTGCTGTATTTTTCTAAAAATTGAAGTTTCCTTTTAAAATTGTAAAACTTTCTGTATAAGACGTAAATAAAAGTTTAAAAAAAGTTTTATTAAAATCCCATTGTTTATTCTATGTTACTGCATAATACTTTTCACATGCGTTAATTATTTGTTAATGTATTAGCACGTAATTATAAATTCCTTATTGATTAGAAAGTTTTCTAAGTTTGTATCTAGCTAAGCTTTAAACTCGTAAATACTGGTTGTTATCATCCACTAGTTTCAATTTGTTTTTTTAGAATAACATCCTTTTTTTAAATTTTATATTATAGATTTGCAGTGATTTAAAGAAATCTGGTGAAAAATGTACATAGTTAATAATAGCGTTAATCAAAATATTTTCTCCAAACACATAATTTTAACCTTAAAACTATATCACTGAAGCATATTAAAAGCATAACCATCTATTGAATATTCTTAAATATACTGTAATAATAGAAATATTTTCTAAGTCAGATTATCTAACGTATTCTCCATTCTAATGCGAATAAAAATATCTATCAATAGCACAACACAATATTCAACCGAAGGTAGCTTAGGATTCTGGATTTTGCAGGAGGCATACATCTTTGGTTTTATTTGCACACACATTTAACTTTAAGCTTCAAACAATAATAGACAGTGCTAAATTTTGAAAAGCTTTCCTAACTGGAATTTTAGTTTTTAAAGTTTTACTGCTCTATGTGTGTGTGTGAAGTTATTAAAATATAAGCTGTAGCATTGTCTTGATATCATGAAAAAGTTCCTATATACCATTTGGAGGAAAATCGAATCATTGATCTGTGAAGTATATTTTTCCTTTAAAGTATATTGTTATTATGCAAATGTTTACTCTATATCTTTTTCGAGAGATTTGAATAATTGTTCTTTCAAATAGAAGGCTTTTAAATTACAGTTTATTTTATCCTTTCGGAATTTTTTTTTGCATTATTCAATATGCAATAGATATTTTTGATAGAACATTGCTAGATTAATAATCACGCACAAATGGAGCTATCGTAATTAAAGTGAATGACAATGTTTGAAACCATGATTTTTAAAACCATAAAAAATGATACTGCTTTTGATTTTTAGTGTCAGTTGAATTAGAATATACATATACAACTGTTTTACGAATATTATAACAGGAAAAAATTACCTAAATGCAATTTTTGAGCAAGAAATGAAGATAAAACATTCTCTTTTCAGCAGAAATACTTCTATAATAAAAACGTTTTGTCAATATAGTTTGCTAGGATTTCTATACAGGAGTTGAACTGAATTTTCTTAAGAATACAACTTAGCAGTGAATTTATACATATTTTTATACATAAGAGTAGAGAAATTGTAACCCTCCCCCCGTTATTATTTCAATTAATCGTAACTCGGAAAATAATGTGTTTTTCTCAAATATTTTAGTTTCACTCCGGTATAGAACTCCTATCTATATATAGGCAAAATATTATAATTGTAGAAGCATTTTTCAGAAAAGGAGAATGTTTTAAATATATGTCATTCTGCATTTTTTGCCAAAAATTGCATTTAAATATTTTTTTCTTAAAGTAATACTCTTAAAACATTTTGGCATGTATATTTTAATTCAACTCACCCTAAATAAAAGAAATATCACATATATAAGCTTTTTCAAAAATAAGGTCTGAATATTGTCAGTCATCTTAAAATACATAAAAGAAGACAATCTTAAAAATTTTTTTTAAAAAAAATAATTATTAATCAATTAAAATTTTTTTAAAGTTGCAATAATAAAATATTTCTAGAATGTTTTTTTGTTTGTTTTTTGGAATAAAAAATAATATAAATAAATTAATATTATATAAAACATATATTGCGTGCTCTCGGTATGTATTAATTTCTTATTTAATTTCTAAATTATGCTTATAAAGTTAAATTATACGAATTTTTCAAATAATATGTTAGTTCTGAAATCTTCCAAAGAAGACTTTCAAAATGTTTAATAATCATATATTTTTACCTAATCCACAGTAAAAAAAGTAGATAAAAGAAAAGTAAATTTCAAAGTCCATGTTTTTATTCATTTTTTTAAAAAAATAAATGTCTAAAATATGACTAAATAATGCAGTTCTAAAATCGTCGAAAAAGTAAAAATGATAAGTCACGTTTATTATTCAGAAAATATAGTACAAAAGAAAACAATTTTTTTTTTTGTTATTCAATAAGCTAAAGTTGCCTTAAATTTAAAAGTGGCACTGGGAAAACAAAATAACTCAGGGATAAAGCTGCTTACCAAAGAGAAAATTTAAAATCTTTTTTCGTTCTAAGAAAAGCTTCGTTTTCGGACAAGTATGTGACAAAATTTATAATGTTTATTATTCAAATTTCTTTCTTTTGAGGTAACTAAAATATAAAAAGAAATATTGCAGTGAAAGATCAAATTTGCATTTTAGAAACACTGGGAGCTTGTAAAAGGCTTTTTATTGGATATATTAAGCTATTGGCAATTTTTCTTCTGTGTTTATTTTTCTTTGTTATCACCAAAGAAATTTGGGTAATTTCGCCTGAAAGAAAAAAAAAAAAGATATTTTCTTTATATCTCGTTGATAGTGGAATAATTAAATGTATTATTTCAAAAGACGAGTCATAAAATATTTAAATAAAGATAATTATTTGATTATTGTGCTTCAGAAAATATCAGCACATTAAATATTAAAATAAAGAGAATATTTTTTCTTATATGCATACTTGTGGTATTTTATTAACATAAACATTTTAGTGCCCACTTTACTTAAAATGAGAAAAAATACATACTTTATTTTGTACTAAAGAAAACTTTTTAGTAAATTTAATAATAATAATAATAATAATAAAAAAACATATTGATAAATAGATATATAAATATTTTACTCTGAATGTAGAAGAAATTAGAAAAAAATTATCTACACATAAAATCCTCGTTAATAAATCTTCATTGAATACTATATTTGAATATTAAGTTTGAAAATAAAAAAAAAAATGTGCTAAAATAATTTACTCATTTTTCGAATTACGTTCGAAACTTGAAAGCTTAAAGCATAAATTTTAGTTAAAAGGGAAAAAAGAACCACTTAAAAACAAATTTAATCAATTTAACCACAAGATTCTGCTCGTTCACCACGCGATTTCTTGTCTTTACATCCAAAATAATGCAAACATGCATTTAGAGAAGGAACAATCTGTTGTAAAAAACAAGTAATATAAAAAAATAGTTTCTTAAGTCAATTTCTACTTAGATCAACAACGAAAAATTTTATTGTAGCTACTTTTTATTAAATAGTTACAATTAATATAAATATGTATATACATAGGACAGAATCACAACATTAAGTGGTAATTAGTTTTTTTAATTATCATTAAAGTATCGTATTGTCCTTTTAATTTCAGTCCAACTGAATGCCTTAACACGTGAGAAAAAAACCTTTTCAAGTTTTGACACAAGTCGACAAAAGGGTCGCTAAGTCTCCAACGTGACTGTATTCGTAATTCTTTAAATAATTAGTTTTAATTCATTAATTTTATTAATTATAATTAAATTATTGTATTGTCATCCAAAATGATCCTGTATATAAAATTTCAGCTCAATTCAGCGCTTTAAAATGTATTTTATTAACGATTGAAAAAATTCCACCAAGATCAATAAATAAATATACAAATATATAAATAAATAAATATATAGACAGTGCGAGCTAATAGTAGGAATTGAATATAATCAAACTCTTAATATTTAAAAAAAACACCTTTTATTATGATAATATTTATGAAAGTCAAATGCATCACCTTCTATAAATATAATTTGAATAGAGAAATATTTTTTTAGAATTTATATGAATTCAAGTTTTATTTCGTGATTTTTTTGGACAACAGTTATACTATATCACATTGTCAAGTTTTTTGGATTACGAACAAACTGGAAACTAGATTTAGTTATGGAGCTTGATATTTCTTAAGATAATTAATTTTTCAATAGACTAAATTACTTGTTTAAAAACGTTGGTGTACTGTGGAACTTCAGGATGCGGGTGCCAGCTCAGGTGTCATCCTCTTCACTAGACCTTAGCTAAAAATTAAAATATATGTCACCAATAGCTCTCGTGTTGCGTCTGTAAAGTTTTCCTGCCACAGCAGAAAAATCGGACTCCTTATGTGGACAGCATGACAGGGTTCACATCCACACGTGGGTCAATAAATATTGCGGGATCGTTTCATTTGACATCACACCAACAACTGATGTCCGTGAGAAACACAATGGCTGGATTCCACATATGTGAGCCAGAACTCCGAGTGTAATTCGAGTCTTAAGAAAATACCTTCCTCAACCCAAGGCAGTGGAAAAGCAGTCTGTTTTGAAGCACTGGAAAGAACGGTTGTGTTTGCCTCCTCTTTCACATACAACGATTCTGTAGAATGAAAATAGTCAACAGATTGAATAACTTATAGCAAACTGTTGATACTTTAATTAATAGCCGTGGAAGTAGTAAATCAAATACTTAAATTCTTAGCTCTCACGCTAACCATCAATTTTCCGAAACGTTGCAATTCTCAATGCATTGTAAATTAAAATCAAATGAAAACTGGTTTAAAAATGTGACACTGATTTGTGGAAATAGTAGTGTAAATAACTGAAAGTAGCCACAACCAGCTTAGAAAACCATCTTTTTGCATAGAATCGCATAAAAGGAAAAAAAAAAAAAAACTCTTAGTAACTTCATTTTCAACTCAAGTAGGCTTAAGGTATCCGACTACGTTTGGAACCGTGATTTAGCAAAAGTGTATAAACGGGTAATATTTATTATATTTAGTGTCACTTAGATTAGAAAATGTATATAAAATTGTTTCAAGAATAGTGTTACAGTAAAAAAAAAATATTTAAGTACAATATTTTAACAAAAAATGAACATAGAATGACCCATTTTCAAAATATTCTCCTTTTGTGAAAAATGCTTCTATTATATAATAATATTTTGTCTGTATATAGCTCAGACATATATACAGAGGCTCAACTAGAATTTTTGAAATATGTAACTTAGAAGTGGGTTTATCCATGTTTTTTGACAAAAGAGGGCATTAATTTTAAGAAAAAAAACGCCGGTAATTATTTCAATTAGTTGTAACTCTGAAAATAATGTGAATTTTCAAAAATCATAGTTGAGCCTCTGTCCAGAGGTCTGAGCTTTATGCAGGTAAAATATTATTAATAGAAGTATTTTTGAGAAAAAGAAAACATTTTGAAAAAAAGGTTATTGCAAGTTAATTTTTTGCCGAAATATTGTATTTAAATATTTTTTTGTCGAAATGTCCTTAAAACGATTTTATATATGTACTATAATCTAAGTGACACTAAATATCATGACAATTATCCATTTAAGCGATTTTTTAAAATACGGATACCTTAATATTATAAAACTTAAAACTTTTGTTCACCATTTTTCTCCCATCAAAATTTCTGAAAAATAGTTCATAAATTTAATAACAAAACTGAAAGCTGACGATATTCCTGAAAAATAATGGCCAAATGAAAAAAAAATTGATGAAAATGAATTTTTCAGTGATTTTCTGGCAAAAGTTATCAACATCAATAGCTTTATTTTGTGACAATTTTTCCTTTAAAATTCCTTGAAGTACAACACTAACATTAAATACAAATGACATTTCTCAAAACTAAGGGCTAAATTCAAACTTGCTTATAGGAAATTTTTGGTAATTTTACTTTTATGTTTTAGTGAAACATATAATATTAGGCAAAAGATAGGATAGAAATATACAGGCAAATATAGATTAAGCTTACAAAATCAAAGCATGCAAAAGCTCTTAAAATTCTTAGATCCTAATAAAGGTGACACAATTAACCGAACCTATAAAAAAGGGCAGTTTAAATATAATAAAGAGAACCAATAAAGAAGTTAACGATGCAAGAATTAAGAATTAATTCTTACATAACTAATTTAGACAGCTTAGATAGAGCTAATTTCAAATACCGTGCATCCAATATGCGATAAAGAGATCAACGTCTTGAAGCGTCAATGAGGAAATTTTTCTCTTGGTTTATAGTACAACTTGATACAATTAGGTTATTGAAAATTCTACTAAATAACATGCAATATTAAACTGTCTTATTGATTTTCATAAATACATAAATAAATGTATTCCGTTAAAAAATCCTAATATTTAGTTTTGTCTATCAGCCAATAAAAAAAAAATATCATAAATGAATAAATAAAAAAAATTACTTAGTTAATGAAAGTTATTTAAAAAAAAATGATTGAAAAGGAAGACCATAAGGCATACAGTTATTACAGAAAAATAATGATATTACTTGACATCACCCCTGCACATGAGAGTGCACAAGTGTCTCTATGGAATACTATACTTATCGTGAATGAATTCTCAAAATTGTACATAGAATCAATGATCTCAAATACCTCCATAAAATCCTTACACGCTCTTGAGGCACAACCTAAAATTCATTTACATCTTAACATGAATTAAAATATTATGTTAATTTCAATAATAGAAGAGTGAGTGTCATATTAGCGATAGATAAGGCTATTATGAATGGACCTCTTAATTTTAAACCTCGGTAAAGTGACAAGGATGACTCCTGAGCCAGCTCCTCCGCCCTCTCCTAACTCAAGGGAGGACGTTGAGATGAGACAGATTTAACTTGCATCGTCTATCTCTACACAGGAGGGTCTCCAGTTGAATCAGAACTCGAACCCATGACGCTCTAGCTTCGTGTTTATGACAATAGCTACTATCGCCGTTGATATACAGTTGCTTACGTTTGTTTAGTATCATTTTAGCTTACTTTACTTTGAAGTAAAAATATTGTTCTGTTAATTATAAAAAAATATTAAAACCGATGATAAAATAAATGTTACTATAAATTTTCCTTTTAATAAGGACTACTAAATAACTTTATTTTGATTGATGTACAAGAATATCGGAAAAATGTGCTTTACTTTTAAGTATTCTCTAGGATATTAGTATCACAAAATACATCACCAGAATTTAACTTCCCAAATGAATATTTCATCGTATAACATTATCTTTTCAAGTTATCTAAAATAAATCAAAGAAGAAAATTCCACGAGTGAATCTGTTAAACATTCATTTTCTGCACGGCTAATTAAATCAAGAATTAAACTAGTTTCCTTTAACAACACTGCATCGAAAAGAAATTTCTCTTATAGTCTTGTTCATTTTGAATCTTTCTGTTTAAGTGGAACAGAATAAAAATAAGAAGATATCTTCACAGTGCTAATAGAAATGCTTTCCCTGGATCTATGTCATAGGATTTTTCTCTGCCTTCTTCGAAATGGAGAGTTTTTTTTTTTTTTTTTGTTCAGAATAAACAGTGGATTTGTATTGAAGCATAAAGTAATTAGTCGCCCGTATCAGTGGTGAAGAAATCCATCTACCGATTCATTGTTTATCTTAGTTAATTGCCAATTATTACGATTTAATGACTTCTGAAAGCTACTGAGTACGGCTTATTTTAATCTTCTGTGCATCAAGTCACGCTGTCGGTCACTAATGTTTTATTTAGAGTAAATTAATGTAAATCAGTACTTTTTTATATGGAACAGAATCTCTAGGTAGTCTTATTTGACATTGTAAGTGTTTGGATTGATGAATTAGGATGAAAGAGTTAATGGTTTCTCTTATATGCATTTTAGAAGCCGGGTTTTTAAAAAAAATTGTTATGACTTTGGATTTTAAATGTTTCATTTTGTTTTCTTTTTTTCAAGGAAAGAACTGTTTCTTAAATAAAGCTAGAGAAACAGCAAAAATTTTTTTTTTAAAGTAATCAATTTGAATTTTTAATAGTAATTGATACGCATATTAACCTTTCATCCCTACTTCAGTGGGTCGATAAATGAGTACCAAGCTTGCTTGGGGACTTTAACCCTGGAGGTCTCGCTTCAGACTAACCACCTGATCGGGACATTTGCTCATGCACTTCAGCACCCAATGGTTACGTGTACTAGGATGGGTACAGTAGGCCCTGGCCCTAATGGACTGTTGCCCCACTGAGTTTGATACACATATTATGAATTATGTTTGTTTATTTAATGATTAATTATTTTATTTATTGTCGTTGTCTTGCCCAAGTAGAGCACAGAAAAAAAAATGATACGGAAGGATTCCGAAATGATACTCGCTATGTCAAACATTTTTGGCGAATAAAGCAGTTGATGGTCCACGGGATTTACTCTTATGTTGTGGAGTTCAACCAATATAGTAGAAAGATAATTAAAAATATGAATAGGAGAAAGTTGAATGTCAAAAAATTGAGGACAAGTATTTAACTTCTTAGGCCATCAGGGAATATTTTCACCCCTTTAAAGTGTTTTGTACGTAGTCTAGCTATAGTAGTTGAAATCACACGGTGGCAATTAATGGAATGAAGTACTTCTTAACTGGATAGGAGGTGAGTTTACGTCTGGCTATTGCATTAGCATCGGTAAGGGTAAGGCTATTGGAAAGTTGAGGGTAATTTCGGGCATCCTTGGCAAGGTTATCAGCCTACTCATTGTCGAAGATGTCTGTGTGGGCCGGTATCCATTGCAAAATGCAAGCTCTTTTTTCTTCAACTATTCCGTTTATAAGGGTTATTTCCAAGGTTAATTATTTATTTGATTTATATTATTAAGAGCAGAAAATTGAGTGATTTTTTTAAGTAATTACATTATTACTAACAGCAAAATAGTAACAATTGTTATGTTCATTAAATACATACACAAAACACCATTATTGCAATAATGTATAATTACTTCCAGAGCATTTCAAACGTGCTCATATTATTACAGAAAATGTAAATAAAATTAATTGAAAAATGTTGAATTAGAATCTTGAGCCACTCTGTGGAAAAATACATATAGAAATCATATTATTTAAATGTTAAATAAAAAATTTGCATTTAAAATTTTTTGTAAAACACATGAAAGTAAGTTATTTTCATAGAAGGATAGTATATAGGTATACCAACAATGTGCAACACTTACTTTTGTGCATATTTTTGGATTCATGTAATTTGATCATTTTACCAAAAACTGCTTTATGAGCCCTTTATGTACATCAGACTGTGGCGCACACAAGGGGGCGTACGAACCCCCCCCCCAAAGACCTTGATTTTTTTCCGACTGATTATAATTATAAGTATGTAGTGTGTAAAATTTAATTAAGTATTTGTTATTAATGATTAATTTTATTAATTAATGCTAATTATTTATTAAATAATTAGTTTTTTACTGTGTTCTGTTCCCGAAAACCGACAAAATCAAAAGGACCATGATACAAGAATGGTAAACTTTCGACCCCAGACCAGATAAGTAATTAAATTTTTAAGTACTTGTGACACAGAAATGGAAGTATTAAACTGCCACTTGTCATATACTTCAAAAACAGAAACAGCAATTACCTCCAGCGCGAAAAATTGTGCAAGACGCTGTTTAGCTTCATTATACAATGGAATTAAAATATTAAATTAATTTTAATTCAATAATGTTACAACTGTCATGAAAAAAGTAATCTTCAGTTGCAAGCTCAATATTTTTTAGGACTAAAATATTTATGAATTTCATATTTATGTATATTTATCAAAATAATTTATTTTTTCATGTTGCTATATGAATAAACTTTTTATATTCTCTTTTAAACTGTTTTTAAATCAACATCATCATATATATATATATATATATATATAAATTGAATCTCCACTGAACTTAATAAATTGGAGCTCTGGAATCCCAATAACCCGAAAGTGAGATTTATTTCTATTAAAATGAAATTTTACAGTTCGAAAGTAATGATTCTTTTGCTCCAATTTACATTTTACATTAATTTCTTACTATATTACTGTAAAAAAATGTATATATTAACTTTTTTTTATCAAGCGCCAATTAGCAACTGTAATTAAGCCGCAGTCAAAGAGATACAATGCTTATAGCAAATTTATTATCCCCTTAAGATACAAGATATGTAATGTTATTAACTCCATATTAAGTCTATTCGACAATGTACCTTAAGCCTTAGCGTAAATTTTAAACTCATCATACACGCAACATACTTAAGCCGCTCAGCTTAGTAACCTGGTCTCTGGAATCTCAGTCATTTGCGAGTGTGAACTTTATTTCAACGAGAATCGAAGCATACCCAAATCGCGTGTCTGCTTCGAACGTCCTCAACCGGAAATCGATATTTTCTGCAACCTTCCCCCCTTCTAATTAAGAATCAATCATCTCAGAGCGAGGAAAGTTTAATTTGGAACGTAAGATGTCTTCCAGTGTGGAAAGGACATTATCCAAAGTCGTCGAGGCAAAGAATGGATGGAAATTAATCCAGCTGAAACATATGGTGGACACGGAATATGTGGACACTTCAAGTCGGAAGCGGAAAGTTCTTCAATAATTTTATTGCATGCCAGACTATGTGGAAATTCCTTTTAGAAGGTTCCTTCCTTCGCCTTTTGCGAAATGTCGTCAACTTATTCAATAATCTTTGGATCGGCTCCAATTGGTTATTTCCGCCGAGAAAGTATATTTTAGTGTGGAAGGCGTCTGTCGTTGACTTAACTAGGCAATTAAGCGAAGCTGTAATGCTCCTGATTATGATTCTGTGCATCTGAAGGAAACGTATATTATTAGCTTTAATAAAATCCAATATGATAGATTAGGATATAAGAAGGTGAATTATTTTTGTACTAGTATATATATATATAATTTAAGTACCCTAGAGTTAGTTTTAACAATCAAAATTAATATTAAAAACTAAAAGTTGTAAATTGTGATACAATGGGAAAGATAAAGATTCATTATACTTATATTTTAATATTAAAAAAAATCATAATAAAATCACAACTATGAAGACATTCAATGTGTTCTAAATTTACATTCACTTCAACTAACTAGGCATTCAATGTTTTAAAATTTACTTTTAGTTCTTCTTTTTAAAAAAATGGACATCGAATGAGACACATTGAAATATAAAAAAGTTTTGAATGATATATTTTAAAACATTATCGATCAAATCACACTTAAAAGCTGAATATAACCATTATAATTGAAAATTATTGCCTAGCATTTTTTTTTTTCTTTTTGGTTTCTATAAAGACAATTTGATGTATTATAATACATCTATTAACAAAGTTAATAATTTTTAAAGTAATGGTGATCCCAGCAACACAAAGGCCAAAGGCGACAGACTTCGTAATTTTGAGCTTCTGTCAAGTGACAATGACGACCCCTGAGCTGGTATTCTCCTCTCCACAAACTTCCACACCTTAACTACGGGAGCAATCCTTCTATACTGCAGGTCTTCAGTAGCATCAAGACTGAAACCCGCAACACACGGCGACCACGAGCTCATGACCATAAACACTAGGCTACCGCGGCCACAATTAATGATGATATAATTTTTTTTCTTTTAAGCTAATTTAAAAATAATTTAACTGTTTCTGAAATTATGAAAATAATTAAAAATTTATTTTTTCTGATTACTTTATAAAAATTTCTCTGTTTATTAGGACCAGTAAAGAATAACTGATGTGGGATGAATTATGTTGTTACATTGATCTCTACTTCAAACTTGTATCGGAATATTCACTGGAGATAAATGTATTTTAACGTTGTTCTCAATGTATATCATAACCGGTTCATATCATATCATGGTTGTATATCACAACCGAAAACCATTAACCCTATCTTAACAAGAATGTAACCCTGGTGTTTGCAAGATATGTGATGAAACATTATGCAAATACCCTTTTCAAAACCTCGAATCACAAGCACATCAATATCAGAAATTTAGGTGATGGAGTATCAGCATGTTAGGACATTTAACCCTTTACCACTCAAGGTACAACACTGAATGACAGTGTATATGCTTCGTTATAAATGATGACCAACATTTCTGAAGCATACATGCTACACTGAAGTATATGATCTTATACATTTTCACTGGAAATGTGCCACATTTATTAAAGTTAAAGCGTGTCATAAAGATTAAAAATTATTTTCAGTGAGGCAAATAACAGTTTAAATATTATAAATTCCTCATTAATTCTAGATTATCTTTATACATCGCACAGAATCCCTATCTAAAAGTTGAACATATTTTTATGGAGATATTTTTTTGCTTGATAGTTTTAAATTCAAACGTATAGGAAAAAAATAAACAAAAATAAATGGGAAAAATAAATATATGTAAAGAATAAGATTGTTTCAGGAGAAATTCCATTTGTATTACATTTAAATGTATAATTTATGCTTAATTTAGTGCAAAAAGTAAATAAATAGTTCATTTGTAAGTAATAAGTTATCATGAGAAAAAAGGAGAAATTAAGAAACAATTATATTAAAATAAAATTATGGTCAATAACCGATATATCATTACAGAATATTGTAATATTGCAAACATAATGTTAATTTTGCTTGGGCCTATACTTCATACAATGTTTGAAAGGAAGAAATTAGTGTTTTAACCACAAACACAAAATCTTCTTGTTGGTTAAAAAAGTATTTCGTTTTACTAAATGTTGCTATATATTTTATTTTAAGTCTCACATTGCAAAGTGCCATTGTTGCTTGAAAACAAAAAAAAGAAAATTTTTTTTTTAATCCAAACTTAATTTTTAGTTCAATTAATTCAACATCGAGGTGTTTAATTTTGTAATGAGCCATTATAAAATAATCTTAAGATATCTTAAATACATTCTAATATTCGTTAAAAATTGTCAAAAGTGCCACTATAAAAAAGGACATAATCACAACTTCTTCAATAGTTTCTATTGGATGCAACACATATAACTATTCTGCTTTAGGTCGTCATCTCTAGTGAGGTAGACTTGAAAGTCGGAGATTGTCTCCAGAGCCTTTCATAAGCCTTGACCAAAATAAGGTCAAAGGTTGGCACCCCAGAATGTATGTGTCAACATTGTTCTCTTCTAGATACTTTCCTTGGAGAAACTAAGTGAACAATGAGAAATAACTAGTTTCTTAACTGGAAATCAATCTGGCAGTAGAGACCTCCGTATTGTAGTTGGTGGTGCTGTAAGGAAAATCGGGATGTGAATCAGAGCTTAAATGTTATTCATTTGCATAAATCATCGCAGTAAACACGCGGTGAAAACTTCATCTGGTTTAGATACTCCCTTCGTGATGTTGTTTGGCCCCTCATAGAGATCAAGAACGGTACAAATTTCTTAAAAATTCAGCTTTCGCTAATGTTTATGAAATTTATAATGTTTGTTCTATGAAAAATATTGCATATATAGACTAGATATTCTCTAATTGATATTTTACGAAATGTATTTATGACATGAATGAATGTTGAATATTTTTATGTAAATACATTCAATGTTTATGAATGAGGGTTAAAAATATAATGATATTTATCAATCTATATAAACATATTTATATCTATGCATAAATTAGTGGATGTTAAAAATCAGTGAATGATTTTGTTTATCATTACGACGTTGACTCTGTTTATTTTTGAAAATAAAAAGACATAAACGTATTTTTTAATGTCAAAAAATTCGTAGAACTTTGGTTTGCATATTGCGGAATGTTTACATCAAGAGTTACTGTGATAAGTTCTGCTGAACTTATCAGTACCTCTGATAAGAACTGCCAAAAACATTAACTAAAATACATTATGTAAGATATATTGATAAAACTTCTACAAATAATAAATGAACTTTCAAATAATCAAGGGATGTAGATACAGAAAATACTATATTTTTTCTTAGCAAACAATTTAAGCTTTTATTAGAGAAAACTATAAAAAGCAAAACTAAGTTTAAGAGTAAGTTTGTAAGTAAGTTTGCCGAAGTTTCTTAAAATAAAAAAAAACGTTACTTTATAATTCTTTACTAAATCAAAACATTGGTCAATATTTAAGATATAACTTGGTTACATAGTTAAGTCTATAGTAAAAATGAAGAAAAATTATGTATATAAGATCAATAATTATACTTTTAAATATCTTTGCATTTATTTTATAACCTCTAGAAAAATATACTATCAGTTTAACAGTAAAAAGTTTTCTAGAAAATGAATTTCTTTTTTTTCTTCTTTCTTCTTTTTACTTAGCAATTGTTAAGTTTTCAAGAAATAAAAGTTTTAATTAATTTCACTAAAACTAGTACTTTTTAAACGTTAAAATGTTATCAAAAGTTAATTTGGATTTTATTTAAAATAAATATGTCATTAAATTAATTTTAATTTGATATTTAGGCATATTTAGTTAAATTGCATTATTTCTATATCTTAGAAATTGAAATTTTTTTAAGCTCACAAGCTTACGTGTTAGAGTACAGCTTATGTATGTTTGAATAGAATCCGAAATAAAAAAAAAAAAAAAAATCAATGCTATAATGTAATATTATACCCTTATGTTTTCTAAAAAGTATAATTTATATAAAATAAAATAATTATGATTTAATATTATTACATTATTTTACATCAATATCAATTTTCTCATACTTATATCACTCTCATTTTAATTTGCGATGAACTTTTTTTAAGTGTTTGTACTAAATACACATTACGTACAAATTTTACACTATACAGTCTAAAGCTTAAAATTTAATAATTTTCGTTTTTCCATATTACTCGTGTATTAATACGGTCTTAATTGATATAAAAATAATCTCAATTTTCCTTTGCTACCCACATATAATAAATAAACATATTTCAGAACGAAAAACTTCAAAAAGCAGTAAGAATTAATTTTATGTAGAATCATTGCAGTTTATACAAGAATTTCACTTTAAATAGTTATTTCTCACATATAATTGAAAGGTAATTTTACTTGAATATTATCTATTTAAATATTTATAATTCCCTGGTGTGTAAAACTTAAGCAACACACGTTTTTATTTATTTATTTATTTTGCTGTAACTCTACGAGAAATCATGTGAGAGACTTGAAATTCAGAAATGGGAAACAGGATTTTATGTTTAAACGATGACGAAGGGATAATTACGGAAAAATCAATATGATGTGTATGGTATGGAATAAAACAAAAAAAAAAAAAAGCTTTTTTAAACTAATAGCATCGTTTTACATGATTGCCTGTCCAAGAGGAAGAACAACAGGCAGATGTTCCTTAATATGGATATTCCCGCCCCTTACTGCAATGGTTGCTTCACACCGTCTCTCCATTCTCAACACCATATTGTCCAACAGATCTGGATGTAAGAATGTTCATTCCTCAATTACCATCTTTTTTAGTGGTCTGCTGTTCCCCGGAGGATGTAATTGTTCCCCAAAACATCTCTGCAAAGCATCCCATACATGTTATACGGGATTAAAATCAGAAGAACGCTGGCCAATAAGTTCGAGTGATATCTTCACTTTTTAGTAGCTGCTGAACATCAGCAGTCTGGAGTGGGAGTTCATTGCCATCCATAAAAATGAAGTCTGGCCCAATAGCACCTCTAAAAAGACGCACATTAGGAAGTATAACCCCATTACAATAGCGATCTCCAGTTGCAGAACCTCTGTCAGAAACGTAGAGTTCATTCCCTGCATTCAGCATAATACCTCTCCGGACTAGAACTCCAGGACCACCATAATGATTTCTGTTCGTCATATTACTGGGATAGAACCATTTCACGACCCCTTCAC
>BMAV01001179.1:0-10912 GCA_019973955.1 Trichonephila inaurata madagascariensis
TATAACGATAGCTAAAAACCCTATGTGAATAAGTGCACGAAATTAAATGCTTAATTTTACTCAACTTTATCTTAAAACCTAATTTCCTTAATTTATTCTAATAGTTAAAGTTCGTCCTATAATCACGCGTCAAACTCTGATCCTTACGTAACAACACCGCTTTCAACGCTCAGTTGCGACATAGCCTTTCCTGTGATGACTAAGTCGTTCCGGATCCGCGTGTGAGGTGGGGGATTATCAAAATGATGAGACATTTTGGGTTTTTAATAAAACTTTTTTGAAAAAATTTAACTTTAATTTAATTAACAATTTTTTTAAAGTGGGGTTTAACACCCAATTAAACCTATTTCAAGCGATCACGAACAGAACATTTATCCAATTATAATAAATTAACAGATTGTCTAACTTCCTATATAATATATTACCTTTTGCAGATCCCTTCCTTAACGATTCCGTAATATCTAAAATGAAATTTTTATATAAGACGATTCCAACTTCTTTATAATGAACTTCTATTTCTTCCCAAACTTCGGACGTAACTCTTGATCTGAAAGATTCCACACGCATTCTAAACTTGCCGCGCTTTATCATCAAAGCTTCTACCCTTTTTAAAGTATATCCATTTACATATTATCTTGTTTATCTTCTTGGTTTTGGGGTTTGGGAAAGGTTTTTCCTTAACGGGGCCCGTCAAAGAACATAGGAGTTATGAGCAGAAGGACGCGAGAACCCCAAAACCCCCCCCAAAGAAGAAAACTGTTTTTTAAGGGTTCTCAATCCCTTAAAAAATTCGTGTAAAATTTTATTTCTGAATTTCCGCTTTCTGAGTTTTATTTAAATTTTAATCTTAAATCCTCTTTTTAACTTTTAAAATTTTCCCAATATTTATCTTGATTTTTAATTTTTTCATTACTCATTTTAAAATTTAAAATTTTAAATATTCAATTTAAATTTAAACCGTGACAAAAATTTTACTCCAATAACTAGGCCAACATTAATAATTACTGTTTAATTCATGTCCACTCTCACTTTTAACATACTATCACTTAAAATAACTATACACTTTAAATTTTTTAAAAAAAAATTTTTTGGGTGCGCGACCCCCAAATTTGCATCTTTTTTCATTACTGCCTATGGAGCTGGATTTTCCGCTCCTTTTTTGAAGTTATAATTTTCGGCCTCCCTGAAATGCTTTCGAGTCACTGTTTTATGTTTACATAATATCAATCAATTTCCAATTTTTTTTCATTATATATTATTTGTATATCACAATAAATTTTCATCTCCATCCCCAATCTGGGTTTCCAAAAAATCCCAATGGGCGTAGCCCGTTAATTTTGTTAGTGCCCTGACTACGCCGCGTTTCCCCAACCAGATGCCTCATAATACGTAACAATACAACAACATATATATATATACACATATTATACAATTTAAAAAAATTTTTCAATAAACTATTATAACAAATAACCAAAGGAATTTTTACCACGAAGTCATACATCGAAGCAAACAAATGTGCAATTACAAATGTTTTCTCCAGAAAAATTTTTTAAAAAGTCAAAAGTTCCAAAAATAAATAAACACTCATTGTAGGGGTTTGACTTTTGTTGGGCCCCATAATTTTTAAAGCACCCCCCGAGACTTTTTCTTTGCAATAATTTTCCCGACCACTTTTTGGGAAAAGATCATAAAAAAAGAAACACAAACTTTTTTTTTTAATGTTTCTTCCACCATTACGTCCAACGATGAGGTGCTCCCCATTTTTCTTTCCTGGTTGTACGGGAAATTTTTCTTGTTTTGCTTGTTGTGGGGTTTTGTAATCTCCTTGTCGCCCCTTTCTTGATTTCCCTGTTGTCCCCCTTTGGCGGGTTTCGGGGTTCTTGTTCTGTTCTCCGTCGGGGCCCTTTAAAATTTGTATTTTGGGTTTCATCTGGAATTTCTTTGCGTTCTCTTTTTTTGTTTTTTTTTCTATTTCTAGAAATAGTACTGGATAAAAAAGTTTTTTTTGTTTATATTTTTGGGCCCCTTTCTCTCCCCAAATTTCTTTGTGGCCCCTTGCCCCTGAAAATTTGATCTTTTTTTTTCCCTATTATCCCTTTTATCCTTTTTTTTTTACTTTCACTCCCAAATGAACTAGGAAGCGTCGGGCCCAGTGATCTGCGTTTATGGGTCCTCTTTTGTATTTTTATATTTGATTTGTTTTGGCTACCAACCCCTTTTTTGTTTAACTTACTTTTCCCACCGCAATTTTTTTTCCCATATTGTGACTCCTTTAATCGTTGATGTATTTTTCCGAAGTACGATTTTCCCTTTGACTTGATCTTATACTATTTGGGATACCTTTTTTTTCGACCTCTTTTAAACACTATGACGATATATTTTTATTTGATCAAAAGTTAACCTTTAAACCTTTTTTCCTGATTTCCATAAACCAAATATTAGAAATTTTTAACTTCAAATTTTAAAGGCCCTTTCAAATTTTTTTTAAATTTTACCATATTTTTGTTGGCGGGAATTTTACAGGGTGTTTTTTCTAATAAAAAAACCCAAACCCTTTACCTTTTTTTTTGTCTTTTCACGTCTATTATAATATCTTTCCCACCTTTCCTGTTTAATTTTCTTACTTAGTCTAGCTTCTTTAAAGCTTTATTCGATATTTTGAATTTTGAATTTGAATTTTCCCGATATCATAACTAGGTTTTGAAATGGTGTAATCAATTTTCGCCCCAAAAAATAAATCAGCGGGTGATTTTCCCTTTTGTTTCATTCCCCGCCGTACGAATAGCGTAAGCAAACTCACGTAAAATTGATCCCAAGTATCGTTTGATCATTAAAAATAATTTGCAATCTTTTTGCACTATATCCTCGATTAACTTTTTTCAGTCCGATTTGCTTGTGGTCGATATGCAACGGTCTTCACATGCCTTATGCTTAATTTTTTCACTTAAGTGCTCTTTTTGGATATAAAATTGGGACCATTATCACTTATTAATTTTTTGGGCCCATAACGCGATATAAAGTTATAAAAAAAATATCCCCCTATTATACGAGATGAGGCCTTTTAAGAGGTAAAATTTCAGCCCTTTTTGCGGGAAATGATCGGTTATTACAAAGATATATTTACGTCTTATTCTCGATATAGGATACGGGCCTAACAAATCTAACGTCACTATCTCATTGGGATAATTCGATAAAATTTGGGATTTAATCGACCAGCTGGTAACGGTTTTTATAGTTATTAATTTGGGTATATGGCATGTGAGACATATTGACCCTGAATTTTCTCATGTAGGGGGAAATAAAAAACGTCCCAAATTTTTTATGATACGTTTTAAATCTGCCTAAGTGTCCAGCAATTGGTTTTGTCATAAAATTTCCCTTTTCATTATTTCATTCCTTAAAGTTTTTTGGGAATGTATACACGCATTTCACCCAATGACGTTGCGTGTTTGGGAATAAAATAACAATCCTTCAATTAAACGGAAATCGTGGGCCCAATTCTCACATATCGTTGCATTAACCGAGTTATTTTCCCGGGGTTTTTTCAAAAATATCTATATATATGACCTAATTCTGGGTCATTTTTTCTTTCTGTTATTAATTTTTCCCGAAGTAAGTACTAAACCCCCTGATTTTAACAAATTAATTTTATCCCCAAAAAATTATACTTTTCACGGGTTTCCCTTTAAAAGAATGTAAACCACTGCTTTTTGAGTTCCCGGTCTATGTTCCCATTCTATATTGAATTCTGTTTAACTTGAGTGCCCATCTAATCATCCCCTGAAAAATTTTTTTGCCATGTGTTAGGCGTGGGGCCGCGTGATCCGTTATTATTTTAATGGGTAATATTCCTAAATATGTTTTTGAATTTGTTCAATGCCCATACAAATGTTGGGGCTTTTCTTTTTCGGTTACTGTATAAATTCCTCTGCGTTGTTCAGTGTACGTGCCCGCCCCCACAGGTCTTTTTTTGTTGATTAAGACTGCCCCAAAAACCCGTCGAACTGGCATCTGTAAATAACTCGAATGGCTCCTGAAAGTTTGGAAATTTTAAAATTTGGCGCTTTGTTACCGCCTCCCTTGACCTCTTCGAATGCCTTTTGTGCTTCATTGGACCAGAAAAATTTTTTTAAATTTTTTTTTAAAGATTAAAAAGTGGCTCACAAAATCCGCAAAATTTTTTAAAAAATTTTTTGGTACCCCCGGGAAAATCCCCAAAAACCTTGGGACCCCTTTTTTGATTTTACGGGGCGGTTTCTTCTCTAATAGGTTCAACCCTTTTTGTTTTTTTTCCCTTTTTTAATTCCTTCTTTACTAATAATTAATCCTAAATATTTAAATTCACGAGCCAAATTTGCACTTTTCCTTATTTAATGTCAATCCTGCACCCTTTTCCAAAAAAATTTCCCTTTAAATGTTCAACATGGTGAGTGAATGATGGAGAGGGGAAAATTATCACATCACCCCAATAAAATTCAACCAAAATTCCCCCTATACCTTTTTTAGGATTATGTCAATTCCCTTTTTTAAAAAGGGGAGCTGCTCCTGAAAAAACCGAATCCCAGGGGTGAAAAATTTAATACTTTTTACCACAAATGCGGTTTTTAACAATATCACGGGGTTTTTACTGCCATTTAAAAAGTACCCATTTTTGGGATCAAGAAACATTATTTTTTGTATATGGGTTTTCCCGTTAATAAATCATCTATTAACGGAAAAAGGGTATCGTGGATATTTTGTGATCGAATTTAATTTTCTATAGTCTCCCAAATCTATATGCTTCCGGTTACCCGGTGGAAACCCATTTTTTTTCTTGCATAAAAAAACAACAGGTGACGCGTATGGGGATTGAATTGGAACAATCGTTTCCTCTTGTAACTTTTTTTGTATGTGAAAATCAATTATTCTTGTTTTTGGGTCATAATTTGGTTTGAAGTTACTGGTGGGTTATCCCCCGTTCAATTTCATGGTATAAAACATGGGGAAGACCTGGTTTGTCTGAAAAAAAACCCCCTTTAAAACTATTTAAAAAAATTTTTTTGTATTTTTTTTTTCTACCCCCCCCAATTTTGTCTTAGATAAATCTATCTCAACCTTTTCCTCTTTTTTTTGGGTTTCCCCCCATTTTTTTAAATTTCCTAAATTTTAAAACTTTTTTATCAAAATCTAATAATTTTGCCCACTTAAAAAATTTTCAAAAACCAAATAATGGGTATTCTAAATCCGTCAACCAAAGAAATGACCAATTTCTTTCCCAATTGTCTGATGCGAAATATTCAATTCTACGATCCCCATGTTTTTTGGGATTTCGCACCTTTGGCGATTTCCTGGGCTCGCGATTTTTAATTTGCTTATAAAAAAAATTTTTTTCTATATACTTCCCGTAAAATGGTTTTTCTGCTCCGGTTTTCCAAAGGCTTTCAAAAAAGTGTTATTTAATAAAATAGGAACGTGGGGAATTCTACGGGGGATAACATATCGGAGAAAGCCAATTTCTCTTGTCGACACCACTTGAGGTTGACTTTCCTTTTTCAAATTAAACCCTCCCCTTTTTCATCCTTCTTTCCTTTTTCTGGGAAATTTTTTTGAAAACCCCCCCTTTCTTCCTTATTAAAAAATTTCTTTGCCAAAATTTGAAATGAGTAACCCCTTTTTTGAAAACTTTGATCACTATTTGTTTTCCCTCGAAACCCCCCTTTTTACTTTTACGGGTATTCTCAAAAAATTTCTACCGTTATTTGGTCTACGTCCTCTTCCCAAAATTTCCCCCAGTTTCACCTTTTTTTAACATCAAAAATTTGGGATCCTTTTGCGCATTTTGACCCCGCCCTTTTTTATATTATCATTCTGTGAACCCCTTTTTTTAATTTAAAAAATATCCTGCTTTTTAAAACCAAGGTTTTCCAAAAATTTAAAGTGTTTTTGGATTTCCCCACCCCCCAATTTAAACTTGGGTTTGTGGTTCGAGCCGAACTAAAAAATGATCCACTAACTCTTGGGGGGACATTCCCCCAATTTTTAAAATTCTTTCGATTTTTTAAAAGTTATAAAAAAAATCAGTAGGTTCCTGATTTCTTCCCTGCGGGGCGCGGGAAAATTTCTTTCAATTCTTTCCCTTTTTTTTGACCGCGGGGAAAAAACCGCTTTCAGCCCCGAGCTGGGGAAAAAACCGTGGCTGTTTTTGAATTTAAAACCGGTCCCAAATATCGGTTTCCAATCTTTAGCCCTTCCCCCCGATGACTTTTTTAAATAAGCACAGACAGAATTTTGGGGTTTCAAGTAACTTTTTATGTTATTCTCTATTGTTTCAATAAACTCTGCAAGTTCTTTTGCCCCCGAAAAATACATTTCAGGTAGTACAGTACTTCCCCCACATTACCTAACCGGTAACACGTTCGGGGGATTGGGACATAACCATCCCCGTGATGACTTGTCGTTCCGGGTCCCTAAACTAAGGGGTGGGTTATCAAAATTATTAAATGTTTGGGTTTTTTCAACTTTTTTAAGGAAAAAACTTATATTACTTAATTCAATTAACAACTTTCTTTAAAATTTAGAGTTAACCCAATTTAAAACCATATTCAAGTCAGATCCCCAACTAGAAAATTTATCCTAATTATAATAAATTAACAGATTGTCTAACCTTTCCCATATTATATTACCTTTGCAGATCTCCTTCCTTCAACGATTCCGTTTAAAATCTATAATGTAATTTTTTTTATAAGACGATTCCAACTTCTTTATAATGAAATTCTATTTCTTCCCAAAACTATCGGGCAGCTAACTTTTTGATCTGAAAGATTCCCCACTGTTTTCTCTAAACTTGCCGCGCTTTTTTCTAAAAACTTCTATCCTTTTAAAGTATATCTCATTTACATTTAATCTTTGCTTTTTCTTCTTGGTATTTTGGGGTTGGGAAAAGGTTTTTTCCATTAATCGTGGCCCCTCCCAAAAAACATAGGGGTTATTTGTTTGCAGAAGGACGCGAGAGACGTCACAAGCTCCTTTTCCCTTTTTCCTCACGATTATTAAACTTCCCCTTTTGTAAAACCAGCTAATTTTAAAATCATGGTTTCTTCTTGGGGAGGGATGGCTGTGAAATAACCCCGATTGCTGGCCCAAAAAATTCCCCCAAAAGGATTTAAAAGAAATTCACGTAAAGCCCCTTTCACCTTGGAACTGAACCATTTTCCAGGCCAGGGGACTATACAAAGAAAATTTAAAACAAAATAATCCCCCCAAAATTTGGGTTTTATAAATTCGGTTTGAGTTCTTATTGCTCCCAAGGTTTTTGCTATGTGCAATTCGTTTTAAAGGGTTTTGGGCTGAAATCATTGGTGACTGTTTGCTAGGACCTTACTTGCTACCCCGAGAGATTGAACGGAAGAAAATACTAATCATTCTCGAAACAGTGTTACCTACTTTAGTGGGGGCTGTTCGTGCGCATATCCACCGAGGCATGCGATTTCAATATGACGGGGGGGGTTTTGCCCATAGCCATGTTGGCGCATTACTGAAAAAACATTTGGAGCTTAAAAGGGCCAAAAAGGGGGTGGTTCCCCATTTACTTGAACCCCAAATTTACCGCACTTATCACCCTTGGATTTCTTTTTTTACGGGGTCATGAATACTACGTTTAATGAGACTTCTATCAACAGTGAAAGGGACCTTTTTGGGACGAATAGTAAACCAAAAACATTGGGCCGGATATGCCAGGCGTTTTTAAAAAAATTTTTTCGTCAGTGAACCCGGGGCTGTGAAAGCTGTGTTCATGTTGTAATGGCCTTATCTCTGGGGGCGCTTCCTCATCATCTTTCGATCTAAAGCTGTAGGGGAAAAAAAGATAAATGACCAAGACTATCCCCAAAAAATCTAATTTATTTTTTATCAAAGGTAATATTCCCGAACAAAAACAACCATAAAAAGAACCCTTAATTATATAAAAGGCAAAAAATCTTATTTTGAATAAGCGCACGAAATCCCAATAGATTAACTTTTTAAATAATCCTTTTCTTAAAACTTTAGATTCACTAATTTATTTCTTAAAAGCCGTCCTTTTTTCAGGGTACATAATTTTAACTTACCATAACACCACTGCTTTTTAGCGGTTCCCCTTTTGGGTCTATGATTATTAAACTTTAACTTTTATACACTAACTAATTTTCCCCTTATGGTTTTTTTTTCTTTGAGGGATGGCCGGGAAAAAAACCGGGTTGCTGGCCCAAAAAATTCCCCAAAAGGGGATTAAATAGCTGAAAAAGTTCCCCTCACAATATTAAACATACATAATTTTATAATTAGAACACGGGGACACGGGACAACTCCACTGAGGGGGGAAAGAGGATATCCCAAGATGTTTTTTGTGAAATCAAAAGTTAAAGGTTTCACTTCTTAGAAAGTCTAGAACCTTTGTCTTTCGAGTTAGAATCAATAAAACCAGTTTAAGATTTATGACCACTATAAAAAAATATTAAAAAAGGAAAAATAACCCTTTAAATTTTTCGGGAAAAACTCTAACACTTTTTAAAGGGCACACAGTTAAAAAAACAATTTTCTGTGATAAAAATACTTGATAAATGTAACGTTCTCATCCCTATAAACATTATTTAGTCACACAAAAAAAAAAAACTAATCGTGGGTTGTTTTTTTCCCGGCTGGTGGCTGGGGCGTTAACCATTGCGCATTTAAGGGCATTTAACTTCCTTTTTGGGGCCCAGAAATAAGGGAAACATATTAAAAAAAAATTTTTTTTAAAAAACATTTTTTGTAGTAATGGACGTCTTCGCTCCCTTTCCCATTAACATGACTCCTAAGTTCTTTGACGGCCACGATTAATGGCCCAAAAACCCTTTCCCAAACCCCAAAACCAAGAAGAGAAACGGATTTTTAAAAGGGAAAAGAGATATACTATTGGGATAGCACGGCAAACCTAGATCATAGCATAACATAGCATAGGGTAGCAGGCTCAGAGGTTGTAGTGTGGAATCATTCTGGGGGAATAGCGTGACAAAGAGTGGAAAACTTCCCCACCAAAAATAAGCAGTCAAGAATTAGCTGCACGGGGTCAAAAATCTTCATAGATAAAAGAAGGGTTATATTTTTCTAGGTCAAGGGACCAGAACTGGAAAAGGTAACATTAGATATAAATAATTTGATAACAGGATTATTTGGGATAATTGAGATAGAGGATCTAATTGCGTGATCTGACTTAAATACGTGATTTATCCGGGCTTGACTCTCACTTTAATTAATAATTGTCAAAATTAAATTTAAGTAATATAAGTTATTCTTAATAAAAGTTGTATTAAGAATTATGTCTCTTCATTTTGATAATCCCACACCTCTAGCTTACGCGGAACCGACAAGACATGGTCATCACAGGATGGCTATGTCTCAATGGCCCCGAACGTTTTTAATTCTGGGTTAGGTAATGTAGGTGGAAATACAATTCTCCCCGAAATGTACTTTTCAGGGTCGGAGAATGTTGCTGAGTTTATCGAGTGTATGGGATAACAATATTCAGTTACTTGAAATCCCAAGTAATCTGTCATGTGCTTACTTAAAAAGTCATCTCGGGGGAAGGGCTCAAGATTGTATTCGATATTTGGGTCGTTGTTAGTACAAAATACAGCCACGGTTTTTTGCGCAGCTCAAAGCTGAATTAGCGAAGGCTTTTTCCGCGATCAAAAATAAAAAGAACTACAGTCGGAGTTTTATGCATCAAGCAGGGGGAAAAAATCAGGAGGCGACTGATTTCGTATATAGATTACTAAAATAGAGAAGTTTAAATTAGGGAAAGTCCCAAGCAGACTTAGTGGATCATAATTTTAGTTCGACTCGAACCACAGGTACAAGGACTACGTGGAAGTTAGAAATCCACAAAATACGATAAACTTTTAGAAGTCCTGGCTAAATTCGAAGAGAGATATTCTTTCAAATCAAAAGGGGTTATCAGAACCATAATATAGAAAAAACGAGGTCAAAATGCGCATAGGATGCCTAATTTTGAAGCTAATGGTAGAAACTGGGGGAATTCGGAAATAAGGAGTAGACCAAATAACAGAAATGAGTTTTACGAGAATAGCCGTCAAAATAATAGAGGGTTCGAAAGGAATAGGTTTAATAATAAGATCATATATTAAGCAACAGTGTTTACTCATTTCGAAATGAGAGAAATGATAATTTTAATAGAGGAGACCGTAGAAATAAGGGTTCGGGGATAATTTCAATCGAGGCGATAGGACGCAAAGGGGCGATAAATATTGTAAAGGTTAATGATCAACCTCAAGAGGTGTCGACAAGAGAGACAATTAGACTCTCTCCAATATGTATAGCACCCGTAGAACTTCCCCACGTGCCTATTTTATTAAATAACACATTTTGAAAGCGCTATGGGACACCGAGCAGTAAATCTTTTATATCGGAGAGGTATATAGAAAATATTTTTCTATAAACAAATAAAAAATCGCGAGCCCAGGTAATAACAGCACAGGTGCGAAATGCCAAAACATGGGGGTTGTAGAATAAAAAATTTACATCGACAACGAAGAAATTGGTCATTTCATGTGCTGAAAGATTTAGAATACCCATGTATTCTGGGTATCGATTTCATAAAATGGTCAAAAAAAAGTATTAGATTTTGATCAAAAATCGTTAAAAATTTAAAATACACAGGTTGAAGATAATAAGATAAATAAAGGGGAAAATTTCACGTTATTGGGCAGAATGAAGTTAAACATGGTGGCTACAGTTTTACCCGAAAACCATGGGAATAATATAATTGGTGATAAGATTAATTGTGCCCTAATCAAAGATTTGATACTTACTTGCGGGGAAAAATTAATAGAGGAACAGAAAAATGACCCAGAATTAGGTCAATATATAGATATTTAGAAACCCGGAAGATAACTCG
>BMAV01001181.1:5773-18130 GCA_019973955.1 Trichonephila inaurata madagascariensis
TTGTTTATCTCTCTACTCAAGAAGATGTTCTGCACTCACAGGATGCACAAATTACAAAATTTGGCATGTATTAGATGGAAGGCTGCTATTTCATTAAGATGACGTGCCATGTAGTCATGGTCGGTTCGCAGTCTGCCCCAGCATCTTAAGGGGGTTTTGACAAAACTTTTTCCAAGTGTCTTGAATATTAGCCTAGGATTTTCCTGCCAGGTCAGAATTAAGACTATATATATAGCATTAATATTTCAAAAACACGTGATAAATCACTTCTACTTGAATATATATGTTGTTGCTTATGCCACCTGTCTGACATAGTCAGATCGAGGCCCACGAAATTCATCGTGGCAATGGACTAGATGTACGCCTGTCGTTGGCCTTAGTCTTGAGCACCATACAGGTGACAGTATGATTAAGCTCGGTAAAATTCCCGAAGGGACGATAGAACATCATGATAGAGGGCGCCACCATCTAACTCCACCTCCACAATTTTGCCATGGGACTGGAGGGGAGGGAAATATTCTCCAGTTCCCTGTACTCGTAATTCAGCCCACAAGACTTTCGGACCCACTGATTTAACGAGCCCGTACTCAAAGAGAAATAAGTGTTGTTGTGTTGTAGCTAATGCCACCTGTCTGACGTAGTCAGAACGAGGCCCACGAAATTCATCGTGGCAAGGGGCTAGAAGTACGCCTATCGTTGGCCTAGGCCTTGAGCATCCTACAGGTGACAGTACGAATGAGCTCGGCGAAATTCCCCGAAGGGACGATAGAGGGCGACACCACCTATCTCCAACTCGACAATTTTGACATGGGACTGGAGGGGAGGGAAATATTCTCCAGTCCCCTGCATTCGTTATTCAGCCCACATGATATTCGGACCCACTGATTTAACGAGCACTACTTACTCCGTGTGTACTCGGAGGGTATTTGGTGGCATCGGGCATCGAACCCAGGCCTTCCGGTCTGGAGTCCGATACTCTAACCACCAGGCTACTCACGGCCTGGTGGGCCCTGAATATATATTGTACATGCTATTAAATTAATGTTGGTTATGAATGCTGACTTCTGCTAGATTTTATAAATACGTCTGTCAGTATTTGTCTATTTTTAGAACTAAAAAATATTACAGCTCCTTCATACTTTTATAGACCGAAAGTTCATGCTCAAAAATAAGATAAAAAAACCTGAAAATTGAAAAATATGTGTAAAATTTTCATTTCAAATTAATATGTAATGACAAAGCAACAATAATTGTCATTAAAATCTTCTTACACTTAGGCATTTCTGAAGATTTCAAAATTTTAATTCTACAACCTAACATAAATTACCTTTCATACCACTAACACCGAATCACTGCCATCTACGACTTCAGTTATGTCAAGCTTGGGCTCATTGGAGAATGAAGTTCAGTGTGCTGTGTTCTCCGATGAGAGAGTTCCTCAAATATCCCTACCCGACAACCTATTCGATACATATGTGAAAGATATGCCCATACACATAAAAACAGAACTTCTACCTGTAAGCAGATGGCCATGTTCTTCTAAAAGAAAATAGGACAACACAGAATATTACAACAGAAATGATCATCCTCTACTCAAATTTTAAATAATTTCTCTTGGTGTACACTAGATAAAGAATCAGATTTTGATGAAACAGTACATAATGTTTTCACTTTAAGTAGCACATTACACAAGTTAAATTTTCTGAAAACTATAATGAGCAGAAGTAGTAAAATACTTAACTTAGCTATATATGTAAACTCAGAATCTCACACCACTTCTCACCCATAGATGCCTAGTTTGGTATAATGTAGGGAAATTCTCATGGACCTGTTTAAAAAGAAATTAACAAAATAAATAGAGATTTAAATTATAAACATCGTCAGCTTCCAAAATACTTCCAGACGAGACAATAATAACTCTGTCCTACCTCTCTACATCATTTCACCCGTCCTATTCTGATTCACAATCAAAGGATGAGATTAGTATTTGACTAAACACACGCTCAAATCTAGTTAAATCACATTTCATTTCTCACAGTCACACAATGTGAAGGTTTTGAGGTATGATGCATTTAAATCAGCACGTGTCCCTCATACGCGAAAATCTTCCTACGAAATTACAATACTCAAACATCCACTCATTAATTATTGAGCTATTATTTCTAATAATCAAGCTCTTCCACGGCTATATTATGAAGTTTTAAATTTATTTTAAATGCAGCAAGAAATACTTATATATTTCTCTACTAAAAACTTTTATTTGTATTGGTTGAATATCACTTGTAATAGCTCTCAGTAGTTTCCACGCAGTAATATGTACTCAAAAAATATACTCACTAAGACACTCCAGTAGATTATATTTTGTTTATTGCTCTCTTACTCGACTGCTCTCTCACACACTGGAATCTGGGGATACACTGAAGTTCTAAACGTGCTAAAAGGCACTTGTGCTCATTTCTGTAAAATATCAAGGTGAAGTAGGAAGTTGCCTTCATATACATCACACATTTTCCTCTATATTTCCCTCATGCACATTTTCGACATTGTATAAAAAAATTATTATTTCATGAATAGAAACCGTCATATTACCATTGAATAAAAGAGGCTTTGGATTTCTAGTAGAAATAGAGATGCGTATGCTACGACAGCCATTTTTCAACCATAAGCCAGATGTGTCCTATATGCGATAAATCAGGAGAAAAGACACAACAAGGAAAAAATGCTATCTAATAGGTGAAGAAATCTTGGATATTGACGTGATATGTGTGGTCGCTCAATACCTTGATGGAATAGGACCCGTAGGAAACTCTTGAAGATGGAGAACAAAAGACTTTAAGCCTTCAGAAATATAGTGTTGGCTGGACAAAATACCGGCAATGATGGAAATCTAATTCCACTAATTCCAATGATTAGTAATACGATGCATAAAACAACAGTTAAACATGCTCTATTCATGGTATCCTAAGACTCTTATCTGATTCGTCTTTAAGAATCTGATTCGTCGTGACATTTGATTGCCCATATCCACTAATCAAAACACTATTTCTTATATAAACACCTATGGTTTTGAAACAAGGGTAATCGCACCAACAGAGGTTTTGATGACATTTCTCTGTACTTCAAAAACATCCAATAATACTTATGGACGCCTATTGGTGGGAAACGAATCGTATTTGTGGTCATAAGGTACCTGATGGGACAGAACGATCGATCAATATGTTATGCATCCGATATACCTGACATCACATGTAGTGGTGTGTTGAGGCTGGTGCAATCGGTGCTTTTCGGTCAGTTATTTTTTTCTGCATCTGTCGATTATAGATACTCATCCCTTTGCTTGGTTATGTTTGACAAAATCATCAATTTCTCAAAGGATTATCTGTATTCTATAGGCAACAATTTTTCCTCTGTTGAACTCAGAAATACGCTCGAATGGCGTTTCGAAATATACTGGAGCTTTTTAACCAAAACAACCGCAATTACGCTTCTGATCTCTCTTTTTTGTGACGCTACAAGCACAGTCCCCCCCCCACACACACACACATGATGTGCAACGATAGCTTCCATGATACAGCCGGAGTGGACAATATAATAGCTCAGTCCTCTCTTTGTTATCTCACCCAGCAATACAGCCAATACACCTCATATTCTTAAACTATAATCAGATGAGGTGATAGACACCTGAGTCACCACTCTAAACCTCGTTAAATCACATTTTCTTTCTCATACCCACGCCAGTATAAATAATTGGAGGAGTATATACTTAACGCGTATCTGTGTACCTATTGGATATACCACGGTTCGATTCCAACATATTCCAATAAAATTGCAGTTTGAATCTAGCCTATCCTATATTTATGATATATTATACCTCTATCAATCTGACTTCAATAACCATATGATAAAACTTTATATTTATTTCTTTGTATTCTTTAGCAAGAATTATTTTTATTTTACTTCCAAACATTTTTCTTCTTGTTGGTTCACTGTATTCGTTATAAAAAAGCAATTATTTTATGAATAGAGGATTCAAAATTACCAAAAAAATAGATATAATAATGTGTAATCCCAAAATTTATATATTTGATATATCATTAATATTTATTATAAATGTCTCTGAGACTTTGTTGTATGCGGTAAAAGAGAATGTATGTGAAAATTAAGAGAATTATCAGATTTGGTTGAATATTTTTAGAAATAATGGACAAAATTTAACGAAATTTGGTATGTACATAGGGTTGATATAATGCAAAAAAATTACTACTCAATAGTTTTTATACACACGCATGATCGTACGTAACATTCATCGGAATCGAAAAGTGTGAAACAGCAGCTGCAAAATAGAACAAAAAAAATTGTTAATAGGGAATATGGCACCCCCTTACAGATATACAGACCTCTCACCGTGATTTTGTTCTGGAAATAAGGAAATTCATGAGTTCCTGTGGCAATAAATCCCTCTCGTTCAAAAACATTGTTTTCAGACCTGGATGGTTCTCGGAAAGGGTTGCTAGTCGCAATTGCACTCCCCACACCGTCTTAGGCATGCTTTATAGGAATCAGATCTGGAGATCTAACTGGCCAATCCATCAGGTGAATATCTTCATTCTCCAGAAATTCGTTGACCAGATGAGCTCTATGTGGGTTCAAGTTCACATTAATTAAAATGAACTCAGGGTGAATCGACCCCTGAAAAGGCAAACATAGGGCTTCAAGATCTAATCTCTATACCTCACAGCAGTCAAGGTGCCTCTTTCAAAGACATGAAAATGTGTGCGGCCATCCAACGGGATGCCTAATCAGAACATCAATGTTTGATTTCTTGGATATTGGTAGGTAACAGGTCCCTGGTTCTCTTCGTCTGAAAGTACGGCGCAAATCACCGGTTAGGTTGAACAGTGACTCATGTCAGTAAAGAGAATGGTCCCCCGTTAATCCATGCTACAATCTCTATGATCTCTAAACTGACTCTCCTGTTCGCAGAACTGAGAGGGATACAAACAATAGGTTTTCTTACGAACAGCCCTCTTTCTTGAAGTCTTTTGTAAGCAGTCATCCTTGAAACTCGTGTCCCTGTGACTGCCTGCAAATCACGAGATAGCTGAGAAGCTGTAGCATTTCCTGTTATGTCTCTTTATAATGGACAAATGGTAATCTTCTCTAGCCGTCGTTGCTCTTGGATGACCTTGCCCAGATTTCTCTCGACGGATCTGGTATCCTGAAATTGTTTCCAGTAAGTTTGTGATACCCGCGGCCCGAGGGTATCATCTTCTCATCCACGCGACCCAGATTTGTAGGAATAAATGATTGATCACCAAAATTCTCCATTATAAATCCAACTTATTACTATCTAAATATATATTGATCAACTCTACACAAGTCTTACTAGAGGGATATGATCAGGAGTTATACTACGTAATTATCACTTCTAAGTAAATAGCGCCTAGACCCTAATCACTATCTTTATGAAAAGCTATCCTGAGAATCTTTATCCGACTTAGATTCCTTACACACTAAAGCCCGTTCTATAACTACACTTTTATAATTAATAGCTAACCAATATCTCACGGCGATCAGCACCTCAGCTTTCAGTCTTTCTTCTATTCTATTCTACTATTCATCTACTATTATTCTTCCATTCTATTACTATCCAACTTCTATACTAATTTACTATTCTACTCTCCGACTACTATCCGGCTTCCATCCGACTTCTATCCTACTATCCGGCTTCTATTCTACTCCCTTGCGAATGCTAAAGCTCCCTTATATATCTATTCTCTAATCTGCATATCGCTGTTTCTTCTTGAGAGGATTGGATTGAAATAATGCCATCCTGGCTCCAAAAATTCCCCAAGATGATTAGTGAGAAGGCGCAATAAAGCCCCGTCACAAGTTGAACACGACGCTTGGCGTTTAATTTAATTGAAGTCTGGATTTATACTGGCCTGCTTCTAACCTGACCATAATTCGTCTCACACCATTCCATCATCTAAACATTGGTGGTTACTCATTTTTACTGTTTTTATTTTGTTTTAATTAATTTCTACAAACAAAACAAAACAAAAACTAAGAAATTTGGCAAAGTGTGCAGGCGAACGAAATGTGGATTTGGGCACGTGTGCTTGTAAATCCTGTTATTCGACTAGCTCTGCCTAATACGTATGCGCGTATGTATTCTGCACACAAAATATGCATCTTTGTTTTGAAGCAGAATTTTTATATTTCGTTCAAATCTATTCCTGAAATTCGACGAAATATACAAATTCTCTCAATTTTGAACTCCAGTGTATAATTAAATTTTCCCAAGTCTTGACGGAAAGGATAACAAAGAGAAAAGTTTGTTTGTTTTAACGAAAAATCAATGTGACATTAAAAAATTAAAATAAAAGAAAAAATTAAAAAAATAAATCAAACTGTTAAAATTGTTAAAAGGAAAAAAAAAGTAATCCTAATTTTCACTGTGATATTTAAACTCATTGACATGTTATATCCACTATTCTTGTCAAAAAGATGCCCAGTATGAAAAAAAAAATGGCTTAAGGAACAAGAAACAAAATTTGTGATTTGTCGATTGCCTTAAACTAATGCTTGATTTAAATTAAAAATTTGGATAAAATTTATTTTCATGCCTAATTTTTTAAAAAAATAAAATACTATCAACAAGCACTTTTAGATTAATTTTTATAGCCCGAAGTTATATTTTATTTTAAAATACTTTTTGTGCGACAGCGGCGCAACATTATCCTAAATCCTCACTCTTACATCGAATTTCTGTACGCATACATGTATTCTATACCAAAAATGAAATTGTTTTTCGAATGAAAATGGTTACTTGCGCAACTAATAATTAAATAAAATGGCTCTCGAAGTTTGCATATTAAGTAATAATTCCGGTTTTACATGGTATTGGATATTTATAGCCCTACAGACCTCTACAGTTTTACTAGAAAATTCTATTATATTTCAAATCGTTCCCTAATGAGATGAATGCTGATAGCTCTCTTTCATCAAGAATTAAAAATTAATTCTGTTCGCACTTCTCTTGATTGATGGTATATTCAATGATATTCTTTAGCTGCGTCAACTTCCTTTTTAACAATGCTAGAAAAACCTTCAAAATTAGTTTGATAAGCTGCATGAGTTTAGAGAACATTCTTCCTTTGTCATTGTAGCTGTTAATCGAATAGTGTTAGATTTCCCGCGTTTTATAGTTTAGAACGTTTATTGCTAATTAACATCAATTTGATATTTGATGTTTCTGGATTAGATAAGAGCTATTGTACGAATGTGAGTATAAAAAATTCATATTATTCCATATTTAAAAAAGTACGTATATTGTTAATTTCTGTTTGTAGAATAACAAATTTGTTGAAATAAATATCTGCGTAATTATGTATAAAATTATATTCTTATTTAAATATTTCTTAAGGTATCCGAACCATGATTTTCAAAAAAAGCGCTTAAATGATTAGTTGTTTTTGATATTCAGTGTCATCTAAATTAAAATATAAATATAAAATTGTTTTTTAAGCATATTATAACAATAAAAATTATTTAAATAGTATTTTGGCAAAAATTAAGAAAAAATGTTTCGAAAAAACATTCTTCTTTTACGGAAAATGCTTCTATAATAATTATATTTTGCCTATAAATAGCTAAGACTTTGGTACAGAGAAAGAATTAATTAATAAATATTCTTTTAATTATTTATTAATTAAATTAATAAATATTCTTTTTAATCTGCAGTAATTAATATTTATTCATTACTGCAGTGCTTCTCAAACTTTCAATATTTGCAACCCAATTTTCAATCACAATTTTCATCGTATCCCCCTTCCATACAATAACAATGTATTTATTGGATTCAATAACAATTGACGCTAAAGCTAGAATATGACTAATTATAAACCGTACAAATTGTCAAGATAAGCATTAAATTTTGTATAGAATTTTATATATGACAAAACTGCTAATTGTTGAACTTGTTCTTAACTTAATGTTGTTTAATTAATTTTCAAATACATTGTTCAGTACTAATGCATTTATAAGAGTATTATATCAGCATAAATGTGTATTTAATTTTTTTATTATGCTAGAATGTATTTGTTTTGCTTCCTTTCAAAAATTTATTAATATTTTTAAATAATCTTATATTTTCGACTTTTCAATAAGCTCGCCCGCCATATATGTTTATTACGCCCCCCTTAGGGTTACTGGTTACTGCTATGAGGACTAGTTAAAGCTATGAGGAAAAGTTGTGTACATATTTAGAGATTCTATTATAATGAATTCAATTCCATTTCATACAAAAAAGATCCAAATTAATAATAGGTGTTTTTAAACCCTGCTAAGGGAACTTTCCATTACAAGAAGGTCTTCTTAAATATCATTAATAAAGATAAAGTCTACAATTGTTTCATTTAAATATTTCGTAACACTCAAAAACATCGAAAAGGAATCCTAAAACTTGAACTACTTTTTCATAAAATCACTGAAACATCTTTGTAATTAATTTAGAAAAATAAAACTAGAGAAAAGATTTCTTTGAAACCTTGGTTATCTGACTATAAGATGTAAAATTTCTGATTTCTAGAATCTGAAATACAAGTAGTGTTGAAATACTTTTCACAACAATTTGGGATATATTTGAAAATAATAATCATCGAAATATTCTAACAATTTGACTTACTTTCCCCATTGTTTTATACAGCTAACATAATGTTAAATTCTTCATATTTGGGTCAACAAATAAAATTATGCATTAACTTCCCAATTTCTTTCTTAAACACATTTTTTAGAGAATGAAACAAAACGCCTTACTGAAAATATTAAAGATATTCATATTTTATAGACATTTCACAAATATTTATATTATTTGACCTTTAATTTTGTTTCAAAGCACATAAAAATATGGAGAAAGGTATTAATCAGTAAGAAACGAAGAAAAATTAATAAAGCTTTTCTTTTTAATTTAATTTATTTCTTGTTCATATGTACTTTTAAAAGATTGCTTACTTAAATCATTCATTTTAACCGTTTTGACTTGATAGAAAAATAAAAAATAAATTAAAATGTTTACATTAAAAAACCGTTGCGAAAAAATTTGAAATTAACAAGAAAACAGCTTTTAAAGTATTTCTCAACATGAAGAAATTATGGTAAAACTAAAAAAAGATTTTATTTTTTATTTTCATTAATACTAACTGCGTTTTCTTTTTTATGTATGTAATCAAATTCCACTTCCAAAATCAATTTATTCAATTCCTACTATTAGCTCACAATCTCTATATATTTATTTATTTATTTATCTTGGTGGAATTTTCAATCGTTAATAAAATACATTTTAAAGCGCTCAATTGAGCTGAAATTTTACATACAGGATTATTTTGTATGACAATACAATAATATAATAATAATTAATAAAAATTAATTGATTAAAACTAATTATTTAAAGAATTACAAATACACACAACCACGTTGGCATCATTTTTGGCGACTTAGCGACTCTTTTGGCGACTTGTGTCAAAACTTGAAAAGGTTTTTTTCTCACGTTTCAAAGCATTCAGTTGAACTGAAATTTATATACACGATTGTTTTAGATGACAATACGATACTTTAATGATAATGAATAAATATTAATGACCACTTAGTGTTGTGATTCTGTCCTATGTATATACATATTTATATTAATTGTAACTATTTAATAAAAAGAAGCTAAAATAAAAATTTTCTTTGTTAATCTAAGTAGGAATTGACTTAATTTTTTTTTATATTACTTGTTTTTTGTATAGACAGCGAGTGAGAGAGACATATCGGATTATTTTGTGATGCCAGACTTTAAATATTCATAAATTTAAAGAAATATTTGAGGTAATCCCAGTATGCCAAGTTCATTTTCTTCCAAATTCAGTGTGAGAGAGAAATATTTTTCTGCGTATTTTGTAAAATCATGTTTGCCATATTTCATGAATTTTATTTTGGTTGGCCATTCCATTATTTAAGATTTCATAACTGTGATAGTCGATTGAGAAACCACTTATTGTTGGGAAATACTTTATATAAATAGAAAGCTTTGCAGGATATTTATATCGTATCTTACTAGTTTTGTCAATGTTTGTTGACAAGGATTGGAGAATACTGATTCGTACCGTAAAATATTTAGCTCTTTTCTTTATTTTGAACTTATTTTTAATTGAATTTTTGAATTATACAGAGTAATCTTTTTCATTATTTGAGAGATTACAAAGATAAAAAGCGTCTGTGGAATAAATTTTGGCCGCTATTATTCACAAGTATTATGACAAACTTAGGGTAAGAAGAGACAATATTTTAAATATTTTTAATTTTTGAATATTTCAAATATGTGTATATTTAGAAAATAGGAATCAGAAATTTACTAAATAATATACTGTTTAATTGAACTTGAGAAAATAATTTTTTTCGTCAAATTCTGAGACTCCACTTTTTGTAATCATACTTTATACTATAGTTTAAAATGCTAAATATGTACATTAATATTTTACTGAGAGTTCTGTTTCGTTTTATTCGTTCTTCTAATATAAAATATAAAGTCCATTGTAAAGATATTCAGTAATACATGCTGTTAATTAGAAACATTTTAAATCGTAAATGAATACATAATTTTAAATAAATTCACCCTCTAAGCAGAAAATCAATTTTAATTCTGTCCTTTATTGTAGTGATTTCACAAACAGTTTTTGAAATTCGTATTTCGTAACATTCCAGTTTTTGTTTAAATGAGTATCTTGTTTGCAGATTGAGTGTAAATGATATCAAAAGGAAAAAATCTGAACGATTCCGCTCCAAGGTAAACAGCAAAAGCAAAAATGATTATTCAAAATACAACCAAAGGTATGTATCTTTAATATACTCAAGAGTAGTCAGATTTATAAATGAATTTTTACTTTGATTTAAAATGTATGGACACGTATTTTGTTAATGAATAAATATCAGCTTAAAGAGTTTTCTAATGGTATCAATGTTATAAAAACAAAATATTCATTCTATTGGTTTTTTCTTAAAATAAAATAAATTTTTTCGGTTTAATATATTCTATATTTTTCTATATTTTGTAGTAATAATGCTAAAACTAGTATTTAAATGAAAGGAAAATTTTAATAATAAAAACTAAATAATTATGTGATTTTTAAATTAATGTGCAATAGAATCCTACGTACTAACAAAGAAATATTCGCCACTTCTTCAGAAAACTGTACAATTATAAGAGATATGCCGAATTAACTTTTCGTGAGAAATTAACTAATTAATTATAAGTTATATATCTAATAAAAAGTTTTAGTTATTCTATTGATTAAGAATTTGAATATTAGATTTTAAATTTTAAAGAAAAGTGAAAATATTTTGAAAAAAGTAAATGATAGTTGTTTTAAAAGCTGAAAATCGAGAAATAAAATAATAAGCATAGGATATTGGAAAATTCGACAAATCAAAATACTAAACACTTTACAGATGTCAGTAATTAACAACACGATAAAGATAGAATTTGCTGAATTTCAAACGAAGTATTTATACAGAACTCTAAATCTGATAACATTTCATTGCGACCTTTTATTTTTGTTTTGCCAGCAGATTCCTTAAATTCTGGCTGGAAATTTGCCAAACGACTTCAGTCTCTAATTCTGGGTGAGATAAAAATCTGATATAAACGCAAATTTTAAAAATGTTTTTTTTCTGCGTGATTTTTCTATAATCTGATTATTGAATCTTTAAAATTCACAATTTTACATTTATTTTTATCATATTCTATTAGTTGATGTTTTTATGCTTTAAACTTTTATCTTTTTTCATTCAAAATTGTTGCAAATTTATTTGATACCGAATAAATAAATGGGCAGTTTCTTAAATTTCTGAATTAATGTGATAATGTACCTCATTTTTTGAAATTTTTTTGAATATTCTTGATTTAATTGTAATTTTTGATATTATTGTAACTTTCATTTTTTTTTATTAAAGAAGAAGACTTTTTAATACTTATTGTTTATTAACCCCTTCCCGGCTTTTCCCGAGAAGAGCTCGTGCAGGCGAAACGTACCATCCTGGCTCATCCCGAGCGTAACTCGGGCACTGTGCTATTGGTCTTTCTCGAATTATTTCAAATGTGCTTTTGATAGTTTCAAATAATGGAAAAGTACCCCTCGGTGGAATTTTCTGTAAAAAGTTGAAGTCCTTCTGATGAGCCCCTCTCTCTCCCCCTTCACACGTATGTAAAAAACACTGTTTAATACATGTCCCTAACAGTGAAGAAAACTAATCTAATACGACAGTGTATTATTTGCTGCTAAGAGAGACAATAAAGGGAAGAAGGTAAGAAGTTAA
>BMAV01001181.1:22234-40746 GCA_019973955.1 Trichonephila inaurata madagascariensis
CGAAGGCTTTGGAATGCAATAAAAAGACCTTGACAGGGTTTGCGAAGGATTTACTTGTTTCAGAGGATTTCCTTATTTATTTCTTTTCTCCCCCTCCCCCTCAACACATCACATGCGCACGCGTACGTGGAAAATGGCGGCATTGGGGAGCGAATTGTGTTACTGTTTAACAGCAGTTAAGGGATTAATAATAAACAGTATAAATTATTAAGATAAGTGTTAATATTTGCATATAATTTTATATGTGACAAGTCCATTGGGTCACTGGTAAATATTAAAATTGCTCTTAACTTAGTTTTGTAAATTAATTATAAAATGCATCATGCAGTACTGTGATGCATTTATAAGTGCATTATGTCAATGTAAATGTGTATTTTATTTTTATTATGTCAGAAAGCTTTAGTTTGTTAACTTTCAGTATATTAATAATGTTTTAAAAATAATCTTTTGTTTTCGACTTTTCAGTATGTTCGCGCCCCCTCGTAGAATTATCACACACCCCCAAGGGGGCGCGCCTCACAGTTTGAGAAACGCTGTGTTAAGTATTATGCTTAGATAAATGCACTAAAAATTGTGCCTTTTTTTGGAACATTTTGGGCAAAAAATATGACCGCTTAAGGGGTTAAACGTGCTTTAAAACTTCAAGAAATGTCGCCAATAGTCTCCTCGCGTTGCTTTCTAATATGAAGTTAACAAACAATCACTCAAAAACCCTTGTAATTATGAGCCGCAATCAGATAACCACACCTGAAACGGTATCGGACTCTCCTCATTCCTGCGACGCTAATGTTTCGTGTCACTCTATACTTAGCCGTGCCATAAGTTCTAATACAAAAATTTGAGGTCGTCTACTCTGACTCAGATACAGAAGATGGCTTTATATTTTATTGTTGGAGATTCTCTGCAATATTTTTCAAAAAAGTATAATCTTTCACGCAGGTTGATCTAAACCAGTCAGGACATATCGAATAGAAGTTTGCAGTAGATATTTCTTTGCTTTGAAAGAAGATTTTTAAGCTCTAAAACATTTAGACATCAAAGGGTTATTCATTTATTGAACTATTAAGAGATTTTCTGTGAACACAGAATTGCAGACTATACTAGAAGCGGGTGTCCACGCTCGATAAGAACATCAACTCTAGTCATAGCAGTCAGTGAGAGCATTCGTCAAAATCTTTGTCGAAAGAAGACTGTGTGACGGGCTCACACGTCTTTTCTTTAACATGACCTCTGGGTTCTTTTGGGCCAAGATTAATGGCAACTCTTTTCCAACCAAAACCCAAGAAGCGAAATGTGAAGAGGAAATGCAAATGAGAGAGCTTTTAAAGAACAGAAGTTTCAGTAAGTCGTATGACAATTTTGGGGAATGTTACTTGTGAAAGAGATACAAGCGTGAATTGACAGCCAATTGTGAAGTTACCTTGAAGATTAAGGCATTAGGTGAAGGTGCACACGTGCCCAGACGCCTCTTCATAAGATCGAAACTAAAATTGGATTAAGGTAGGATTGATTATTTGATATTAGGACTTGTAATATTATTAGAAGTGAGATTAGACGATTTTAGTATTGATAGTGGTCCAAGTTACGCGCGATTCGGTTTAACTATTATTGTGTGTTTGTTCATAGTAGATTCTTGCATATATAATATTATCTAAATTGTTAGACACTTAAGTTTCATTCTTAATAAAGTCATATTAAGAATTTAAAAATGTCTATTCCTTTTGCAAACCCTACACCTCTAACTCACGCTGACAATCAAAGATACGGTCACCAGGAGGGGGGGGGGGTTACAACTGTTCTGGTTAAACAGAACAACATATCAAAAAGAACAATGTGTCGCATAAAAAATGAAGATCTTAGACCAAGAGTTTATTTAAAAATAAATGGTTATTTTCCTACAATGAAATTAAATCACCAGAGATACATACCTTAAAGCAAAACCACTGCTTCGGCGACTCGCTCATAACGTCCAAAGACAAACTCTGTTAACCTAAGGGAAAATTTTTTACGTTGAATAATCTTTCAACCACCAAAATAACTGTGTATAGTCAATTAGTACCCAAGAAGCTAGAGAGAGGAAAAAATGCTCGCTGAGAGAGCTTATCAACCAGCTTTCATAGTGGTTTGGTGGAATGGTTAGCGGTGAAAGCGTCTCGGGGACTCATTTTTACGAGAAATAACTGAAATTCGCAACATGTTTGTCAAAACACTGTCATAGAACTAATGGTGAACAGGGACGTCTTAAGATTTCTTGAGGCAATGGGTCCCATGCAAAAGCAGAAGATTACCTGTCTCACTCTTAAAATATGATACTAAACATTATACGTTGTCAAATACTCAAACATACGGTAACCCGTAACAAATAAATGTGCTCAAACAGACTGCCACCTTTCGACTAAATTAGTAATGATGGTGTATAATGGTAGGCCAAGACCTAGACATGGACGACAGTTGTCACATAACAATGAAATGAAATCTTATCATTGATGCCAGTTGGCGTATAGTTCGAAATTCTCGGTTTTTCGTAGAATATATCTGGAAATAACATTTAGCCATTAAAAGCATTTGGATCATGATCTTATTGGGGTCAAGACTAGGCCCCTCTGAGGCCGAGGCTCTGGGCCCGTGCCCAGTTGGCCCATGCCTTAAGACGTCTCTGATAGAGAAGCCCTTGAATGTGTTGTTGTGACTAATGTCACCTGCCTGACGAAGTCAGATCGAGGCCCACGAAATTCAACGCGGCTAGGGGTTAAAATTTTTACGCCTGTCGTTAGCCTTAGCTTTGAGCACCATGCAGGTGACAGTGCTATTTTGCTCGATTCCACCCCAATTTAGAGGGAGAAAGCCCTGGGATAGCCAGGGGGCTCCCCCGACTCTTCCCCTTCCACCAACCACACGAGAGGACTTTCGGCTCGACGTGGATTTAGAGTACCCCCATGCCGCAAAGGCACTATACATTTACAAACATCCATGTCTTCTCCGGGATTCGAACCCAGTCCCTACGGCACCGCACTCATCGTCGCTAACCAATATACCGGTTGGGCGACGCTCTTGAATATAAACCTGTTCAGTAGAAACGATTGGACCTCTTCTACAGGACTCTGTTTCTACACATGAAGTAAAGACGATCAAGTATTGATTGAAAGAGAATCAGCTGCATATAATAAAACGCGAAGATAGTGCTTCCAGAAAACACGATTTATAAATGTCTTCGACTATAAATTCTGGTCAATATTCAAGACAAAGGCGTGCTTAAAATGACATTCCTATTAGAACTGTCTGAAGCGTACTTAGAGGTAAACGGGGTTGAAAATTCCATGTATACTTTGATAGGTGAAATGCCAAACGGACTTAAAGCCTGTGAAAAGTCAAAAGGGGGTTATTTTTAATAAAAAGTGCAATATGTGTTAAATTTAAAGGTAAAAAATAAAATTTTAAGAGAAGATTTAGTTTTAAATTTTATTATCAATTTTTAACTCCTTTATATTTGTATCAGAAATGGTGCTTCTATGTATTTGCCATCTTTCGTCCCTTGCTATATGAGCCTGGAATCCCTTTACAATCGGTCAGTAGTCTCAATCGACCACGATCTTCTACTTTAATTATTTTATTTTCATTTGCTTCCTGTTTATTATTTATTACCAAGCTCGATATTCATGTATACTTTATAAAGATTCCGTCTGATAAAACTAATGATTCATGATAATAAATTAAAAAAACCTCAAGATAATTTTGCTACACTATATTTATTGTACTTTGGAATTTTGTTAAGAATCCATTTAATTTGAATTTTGACCGACAGAATAAATAGCTTGTTATCTGATAGACGATCTTGTTGATGGAGGATGGGTTCAAAAAAAGTTCAGAACTTTCAACAAGTCTTGTTAAGTAACCGATAGATGACACTGAGATTGCTTACTAAGGCTTCTAGTTTATTAGTAATGAAGGTTAGTCGGTTACGATGCCTTTTCATTAAATGAAGTATATTTGTGTGCGGAAACTAGCATGGCGATGAAAGGTACGCTTTTTTGCAATATTTTTTGTAAATAGTTCTTATTCATTAAGTAAATTTAAGAGAAAAAAGGAATAATGTACTTTTTGTATTACAATAAATCACACGAAAGCATTCTAATTTGGCTTGAATCTGAGTAAAATATATTCCTTTTGGTATTGTTAGTAAGATTAGAGAGCAATTTTTATTTTAATGACATGAAGTAAAAATTTTAAAAAATAATGATTTTTATCGCATTTGAGTCAATCTACATTGTGCTTGGGTAATTTAATTCGTAAATAAAAGGAAAAAAATATTCTCTGAGAATATTTTATCGTTTGGCTGAAGAATTCTTTTTAAAGGCAATAAGATAATCATTTGCCAAAGAAGTATGTTTTATTTCCTCAGTTTTTTAATTAGTAAAGTTTTTTCCATGGTTAAGTTTTCAGTACATGTAAAAATTATTAGAATTAAGAATATGTTTTGTAGGTAAGAGAATTGGTTGATATCAACTCATCGGAATTGTCATTTAAAATTTCAACTTTTCAGTCACGTGACAGCTTTCAATTATTTCCGTAGTAATTCACGTAAGCTAACCAAAAAATAAAAAAACAGAATATAAATTTTCTATATGTATAATTACTTCGAGAAAATCCATACCAGAAAAACTTTAATTAAAGATTATTTTAAATAATTTTAGAACCATTTTATTCTTTTAAGTAATTAATTCATCTCGTACGATGAAAGTATAAAAATAAAAAATAGTTTTATTTTTTATTCATAAAACTTAGTTTTCGTTTACCTGAGAGAAGCGTTATTTTCTATATAAGTATACTATTTAACCCAAGTAAACTTAGACTACGTTATCATCTACGAAGAAAAATTTAAGTTCATTTGTTGTTATTTTTTGCATCATTTTCATTTGAAAAATCATCAGAAAAAATTCATGTGTTGTACACATTTTGCTTCTATATATAAAAAAGAAGACATTTCATTTTTTATTATAGTATTTTTTCTTTAAAAAATTCATTCTTAATCACTCTTAAGATTGATTTTTGCTTAATATAATCTTGTTCTTTTAAAAATAAGCATTACAATTTTAACCCTTTCTACAAAGGCTTTATACAATATTAATTTTTTTTTACACATGACCTTTGGATATACAAAACTTAATTCCAATAACCTTAAAATAAATTTACTTAAAATAGTCCGGGACTCTTATCTCAAGTTTTGAAACCCAAACATATTGCTTTTTGTTTAATATTTTATCAGTTACTTGAGAAGGGCAAAGATATCCAAGTACCGAAAACTCAACGCACCATGAAAGCGTTGTCCGATTGCCACAAAAATTTATAGATAGGGGAGGATCATTTATAAAAAGAAAGAAATCATTATAATCTGAGGCTAATTTAGTGCTTTATTCAATAGCTCGGTTTCAAAGAAGTAAAGAATTCAATATGGCACTGCGTTGCCTCTAATCTTTAAGAAAACTATCATTTAGCGCGGCATATACAGTTAATGATCCCTGGTTGTGTCCAGGATCATAACACCATATTGTTGATTCATTCACCTTGTTGCTGACCTGGAATCTCTCCTTGCGGTGGCTGTTACGGCTCTTATCTCTTACATCTGTTCATTGTCAAGCTCGATTGTCTTCGAATGGTGTTGACTGGATAAATAATCTGAGCCATGTTTTCAACTGCGTCAGGAAAGCGAAGTAGACGTCTAGGACAGCGTAAAGCCGAATTCACACCAAGGCTGTCAGCGTCGAGCGCTAAGCGTCTAGCCATTCAGAGACTGCATCTCGGGCGATATGAAGTATCTGATTGGCTAGACGTTCAATGCTCGACGCTGACTGCCTTGGTGTGAATGCAGCTTAAGGATCTCGTACTTACTGTCTCACACTACACAGGCCAAACGAAACAGGTGATAGTATTTAATTTTGCTTTGTAGTCTTCCCATTTCTCTGGTTGCTCGTGGTAGGCACAGATGATGACCGCTATTTGGCATTAACTACAAGGCGCAATAAAGGAATGACGGCTACTCAAATCTCAAATGAACTTGTACCTCAACTTCGAGGTATATTGTTTACCGACGGCTTAATGAAGAAGGGCTTTTATTTTTGAATGTCAATGATCTGCATCCCGCTCACTCCAGATCACAGGAAAGCCTGTTTGATATGGCACAGAAAACATCATCCTTGGACATAGAAGCAGTGATCCTATGTCCAAGGATGGACGTAGTCCTGTGTTCTGTTTGCAGATGAGTTCAGATTTAACCTGAACACTAAACACATGGCATGTTCAAGAATAGAAAGCGTCAGGAACATGTACCATCTGACACCTGGACCTGATTACTATGGATAGCATGATGTAGCAGCATTCGTCGGAGGAATGTTGAACGAGTGCAAAAATCTTCTTGTCTTCCAAGGACGGCCTTAACTGCTCTGATGAATAGGGGGTGATATTTTAGAGCCCTGTGGAAGGCTTTTTAAATGGACAATTACCCTCCAATTCTTTTTTATGGACAATGGCATGTTCACACATAGTTCGACTTGTCGACAAATGTCTCGAATGAAGATATTCAAAGGATGGAGTAGCCAGCTAAATCTGCTGACCTGAATCCTGTGCAGCGTGGCTGAGATGCTCTTGGTAAGGCCATTGCAGCTCACCAGTACTCTAAAAAAACATTCCCGGTTCTAAGAAATATCTTGGTATAGAAGTGGGATTTGTTGTTCTAAGTCCTCAAAAATCTCTCTAAGACATCCTCTAAGTTCGTTGTGAGTGCTTCACCGCTGTGGCAAGGTTGATATAATAGCGCATATTAAACCCTTCACATCTTCCTGCATCATTTTTGAAATATTAAGCTTTCTTAAATATAAATCTTGAACATAAGGGAATGCTATTACTTTTTAATTATTATGTCTTTTATAGATTTCTTATAGATCTTGTCTGACTTCGTCAGACCCTGGAGGATTAGCAACATTAACAACAGTAAAATTTTTAAATATTTTCACATCAAATTTCAATGGAATTGGTTCTGCAGTCCATAAAATGAGAAATCCATAAAAATGGGTTTGTTTCTTAATTTCCGCACTCCAGTTCATTATGTGTTTTAAAATTGAAAAAAACTGGATTTAATTATTTTCCTTAATGAAATATCTTATACATTTAGCATGCTAGCATAATAGAAATATGCAGGGTGCATACTCGATAAAAATAAATTTAAACAATAGAATACAAAAGCGGGGGAAAATGGAAAAAAAAAAGATAATGCACACAAGAATTCGCTGTAGTTTTGTTCTTAACCATAGATAAGGTCTTCAGACGGGTTAGTGGTTAGTGATGCTGACTGCTGTGCCAAAGGGCCCCGGACTTGAATCCCGGAGAAGGTATGGATATTTGTAAATGTATAGTGCATGCGCCGCATGGGAACACTCTAAATAGTCGAAGCCCTCTCGAGAAGTCGCCGATGGGCCAGTGGGCGACCCCTGAACTTTCTCTTGGTGTTATCCATTAAAATTGCCTGCGGTTAGGAACAAAATAGCAAAGTGTTCAAACGACAGACTTAATCTATCCCCCTTGCCACGCTGAATTTCGGGGACCTCGATTTGATGTAGATGTCGATTGGGAGGGATATTTTACGACAGATACTTGATGATGGAAGATTCAATGCGTAACTGAATTTTTTCCTGTACACAATGCAACTGAAAAATGACAGAACAATAAATGATGTTTTCCATTTGTACAGCAATAAAAAATTGAAAAGGAAAATTTAATTTGCTTCTAAATTTTTTTTAGGAATCTTTCCTTGAACAATCTAATAACAAGTGTCATTCAATTTGCTTTCCCATTGTGCTACTGGGTTTAAGGTATCCGACTACGTTCGGAACCGTGATTTTAAAAAAGCGTTTAAATGGATAATTTCCATGATATTTAGTGTCACTCAGAATAGAATATATGTATAAAATAGCTTTAAGGATATATTTTGACAAAAAAAAATTTAAATACAATATTTTGGCAAAATCTACTAGAGCAACTCACATTTTCCTAATTTATTGCACTTTTTATCAATTGTTCTGTTGTCGTGCATTTCATTTTAGCTGAACAATTCTTGAGGATATGTAATAAATTCTCAACAGGATTTAGGTTTGGTTAATTATCGGGCAAATTAAGCACTTTTATTTTATGTTATTGCATAAAAGTCTGGACAAATATCAAATTGTGACAAGAAGACAAATCATGTTGAAATGTTTCCATCGATGGAACAATTCTACTGCGTAATATTTCTATGTATTTGTTGTAATAAATCATGCCTTTAAGGTATCCGAATACGTTCGGAGCCGTGATTTTGCAAAATGAATAAATGGATAATTTTCATGATATTTAGCGTCACTTAGATTAGAATACATTTACACAATTGTTTGAAGGACGTTTTGACAAAAAAAATTATTTAAGTACAATATTTTGGCAAAAAATTAACTTAGAATAATTTTTTTTTCAAAATGTTCTCCTTTTGTGAAAAATGCTTCTATTATAATAATATTTTGCCTGTCTATAGCTCAGACCTCTTTACAGAGGCTCAACTAGAATTTTTGAAATATATAATTTAGAAGTGGGTTTATCCATGTTTTACGGCAACAGAGGGGAGCAATTTTAAGAAAAAAACTCCGATAATTATTCCAAATGGTTGTAACTCTGAAAATAATGTGAATTTTTCAAAAGTCATAGTTGAGCTTCTGTAAAGAGGTCTGAGCTATATACAGGCACAATATTATTATAATAGAAGCATTTTTCACAAAAGGAGAACATTTTGAAAAAAGATTATTCTAAGTTAATTTTTTTCCAAAATATTGTATTTAAATAATTTTTTGTGTCAAAATGTCCTTAAAACAATTTTATACATGTATTCTAATCTAAGGGACACTAAATATCATGAAAATTATCCACTTATGCGCTTTTGCAAAATCACGGTTCCGAACGTAGTCGAATACCTTAAAAGGAGAATTTTCGTGAGCTATAATTTATTTAAAAGTGCTAAAAATAGGTTTTGGAGATATACAAGAATACTTTTGAGTTGGTTTAAAAGACGTGGTATTTTTGCGATAAAATGACTGATTCTGCGGTTGACTGGTCTTAAATTCAAATCATGATTTAATCCAAGATCCTCCTTTGAAATAAAAATAATATCTGCATATTAAATTCAAGAGATTAGAAAAAGTCTACTCTTCAAATACAGTAGAAGTTCGTAAAACAATTGCGTTGACACGTATTTATTTAAGTTCCTCCTGTTCACTTAATAACGAGCCACAATTAAAAAGTTTGTCACCAATATATTTTAATTGTATTAGTTAATTAAATTCGGAGTCAATTAATCAAGTTAAAGTAATTTCTAAGTTTTGGACAAGTGTAACTAAAACGACATAAAATCAAGCTATGAAATTATTCGTTAAAAAATTTATCAGTATATTTCGATGTTTGTAAAGATATAATATAGAAGAAAAAGATCCAAATTAATTGTGTTTCTTGAATACAGTTCCTTGAAGGCAAGATTTTCAGAATTTGTTCTACTCTTCATTTGGATCTATATAAAAGTATTGATGTATGATTTAAATGGATTGTTATAAAGTATCAAAAGTCCAATCCCTTCCAGCAATTGAAAACCTCTTAATTTTACCTGGAGCTTTACGATCCAGATAAAAAATTATTTTTTTGAAAAATTACAAAATTACACCCTTATTTATTTCGTTTGTATAACATTTTCATAAGGATCTCCAAAGGTTATTTTTATACAAAATTTACTCTTAAAGATTTATTTCAATCGGCTAAACTCATGTGACGTCATGGTCACATGATAACGACAATCACGCATTTCTAGCCAATCTGTTAGTAAATTCATGTGACGTCAGTCGGACGATGAAAACAATCACGTATTCCCAGCTGATCAGTGGAACTTTCTTTTAAAAAGTACGTTTTTGTCAATAATAATAATGTAAATAAGCAAACAAAATGCTCTCAATTTAAAAGTTTAAGCTTAGCATGAGAATTTTTTTTTTAATTTTGAAAATATTTTTGAAGAATTTTAATACGTTTTTCCCCAGTTATCAAATTTGAAATTTTATCTAAATTTTACGAGTAGAACAGCAGGTTTGAATTCAATGGAGAACACATGATTGTCTTTATAATGGGGCTTTCATGAATTGAGCCCATTAAACAAAAGCCAAATTGAACAATGAAACGTAATGATGAAAATAAATGCTTAAAATGAAAAAGTTCCTTGTTACGATGTAATAATTTTACGAACTATAGGTAAAATAAGCGTTTCTATAATAAATTAAGTAATCATAATCTAAAAACAGAGTATGCGTAAACTTATTTATTGCATTGAATTAGAAATTCAAATAAAGCTCTAAGTGAAAAGGAAATTTTTTTCAAACAAAAAAGTGTTATTAGGTTTTTATAGTATAAAAAGTTTAACTAAAATATGGTTTCGTGAATAGCATCTGTTTTCGCAATTTTTATAAATTATACTTTCCTACTTTAACTGTTACATTTCCGCATCGGTTGCATTTTACATTTCATAACTATTATACTAATCTACTTGAAGGAATTTTAATTGTTGTTCGATATATTTTACTATACTTATGTATTATATACTAAGTTGCTCGCTTTATTAAAGTAACTCAAGTGCAATAAATATATTACGGTACAAAATGCATAAGTATAATGTATAATAATTAAAGAAAATTCGAATTTATTGATACACAAATAATTTAGTACTTAAATATAATAGTTTAATGTATAATATTAAGAATAATAAAATATATGTTATACAGTAATTAAAATTTGCTCAGATTTCTTTGAAAGAGAATCATAAAACTGTTTTTGAAAAGTAATATATACAGTAACTGACATTTTAAGAAAAAAATGTCTCATTAAACCTCACCAGTGATATATTTTGTATATTAGAGAAGAGACTTTAAGTAAATAGATTTTGTTTCTGATTTTAACATGCATTATATATAAATTTTTAAGGTATCCGTGATTTTGCAGAAGCGCATAAATGGATAATTTTCATGATATTTAGTGTCACTTAGATTAGAATACATGTATACAATTGTTTTAAGGACATTTTGACAAAAAAAATTATTTAATTTTAATATTTTGGCTAAAAATTAACTTAGAATAATCTTTTTTCAAAAGGTTCTCCTTTTGTGAAAACTGCTTCTATAATAATAATATTTTGCCTGTATATAGCTCAGACCTCTCTACAGAGGCTCAACTAGAATTTTTGAAATATATAACTTAGAAGTGGGTTTATCCATATTTTACGACAACAGAGGGGACTAATTTTAAGAAAAAAACGCCGATAATTTTTTCAATGGGTTGTAACTCTGAAAATAATGTGAATTTTTCAAAGATCATAGTTGAGCCTCTGTAAAGAGGTCTGAGCTATATACAGACAACATATTATTATAATAGAAGCATTTTTCACAAAAGGAGAACATTTGGAAAAAGAGATTATTCTAAGTTAATTTTTTGCCAAAATACTGTATTTAAATAATTTTTTTGTCAAAATGTTCTTAAAAAAATTGTATACATGTATTCTAATCTAAGTGACACTAAATATCTTGAAAATTATCCATTTATGCGCTTTTTTAAAATCACGGTTCCGAACGTAGTCGGATACCTTAACATTATACAACTGTGTTTTACTGTAGCCCATATTATATGATACGTTATCTCATAAAAAGTATACAGAGTTAGTCATTATAGAAAAATCTCCAACAGCTGCATTTTCGTTATCGAAAACCTCCTAACTCGAGTTTTTGTTTTTCCTCTCTTCTGATCTTTATCAAAGTGTTAAGAAAAAACGCCAAAAAGTAAGAAAAATATTTATCAATTAAGTAATATTTTTCCAAACGTTTTGTTTAGGTTTATTTATTATGCTTATTTATTTATATTTTAATTTTTTCCGCTCTAAAAACATCTTAAGATATTTAATTCCTATAAAAATGTATGACTTCTTCGAATTAAATTCTTTAATATTTTATCAGAAGTAATTCAGACACGAATTATATTTTTTAATGATTGAACATATGTTCGTCACTTATTTTCGTACGGTTCAAAAATAATGAACACAAACATTAAGTTGGTCGAAAATTTGTTTGTTAACATTTCTTGAACTGTTCAATCGATTCAAAATAAATAAAGCAATTGTAGATCACATAGACTTCAGTATATTCTAATAAAATATTATTTTAAGATTTAATTATTCTTCAACTATCCAAGGTATTGTAAAAATGCTTAAATGAACATGGAAATAATTTATACAGTAATACCCTGAACTCACGCGATAGGTGAGATTGAAGAATAACAGCGTAAGTTGGTGTATGATTTCGCATATAAATGAATATAAACTATTTTTATTTGAGGAAGACGAAAGAAAATAATAATTTAGAAAAAAAAAGTCTTTAAGGTATCGGCTACGTTCGGAACCGTGATTTTGAAAAAGCGCATAAATGGATAATTTTCGTGATATTTGTGTCACTTAGATTAGAATACATGTATAAAATTGTCTTAAGGACATTTAAATACAATATTTCGGCAAAAAATTAACTTAGAATAACCTTTTTTTCAAAATGTTCTCCTTTTGTGAAAAATGCTTCTATTATAATAATATTTTGCCTGTATATAGCTCAGACCTTTGTACAAAGGCTCAACTATGATTTTTGAAAAATTCACTTTATTTTCAGAGTTACAACCCATTGAAATAATGATCGGCGTTTTTTTCTTAAAATTTCTCCCCTCTGTTGTCGTAAAACATAGATAAACCCACTTCTATGTTATATATTTCAAAAATTCTAGTTGAGCCTCTGTACCGAGGTCCGAGCTATATACAGACAAAATATTATTATAATAGTAGCATTTTTCACAAAAGGAGAATGTTTTGAAAATGGGTCATTCTATGTTCATTTTTTGTCAAAATACTGTACTTAAATAATTTTTCATTGTAATATTATTCTTAAAACAATTTTATGTACATTTTCTAATCTAAGTGACACTAAATACCATAAATATTATCCATTTATACGATTTTGCAAAATCACGGTTCCGAACGTAGTCGGATACCTTAATAAAATCTTAGATAACACAAATACAAAATCGCAAGCCAAAGTTATTTTGATGTAAAAAGGTTTTATAAAATTTAACAAAGTGTAGTCTGGCGGCTGAAAGATTTGTTTTCTCCCACAAAATTTTCTGGTAGCATGGTTTTATTTCTTGTTTTATTGAAAAATTACGCTCTATGGAGTTTCTAAAATTTGTAACCCTTTTTCAATTAAACTGAGGCCTTGTCAGACTTTTAACCGTCATTTCGATCTACTAACTGAATTGGGTGTAAAAACTCAAGCTCAATGTCATGCTCTTGCTCATGCAATTCTATGAATTGATCAAGTGTCAGCTCCCGATTGTAGGAACAGTTCTTGAACGAAAATACTATCCGCTTCTAATTTTATTTGTCTGGCAAGACTAACAAATTCTCCAATCACGTTACCAATTTTTTTTTCTCAAACAAAAGATGAATCGACGAGATTTGAAAATCGCATAACTCCACGTTCACTTAAGTTGAAGTATTACTGTACTTTCAATTCAATAAATGGTCACGACATGGCAAAAAATATAATAACCGATTTCAGAATAATTTCAATTACATCAATGAGGAAGATATATGTAATAACTGTAAAAGTCGTAAAATGTAGAACTCTTCAGATAAAGTAGGAATCAGATAAGTGAAATAGATGTAGTATAAGAGAAATTTTTCAATTAATTAAATGAGGAAATAAAAGAAATGCTTACTGAGATTGATGACGGTTTGATTCAGAGCTAGGGTAATTTGATATGACCATGAATTCGGCGGACTTAATCAGTTACACGCATGTGCCAACTGGACCATTTGCGATTACTGGGACTTCTACGATAAGGAAATATGAACTTTTTTTCACCAAATTTTACTGATTCTAATTTATTTAAATTAAAAGCAATAGAAGTATATTTTATATATTAAATTATCTGTATATTTCTGTACCTGTTAATGTAAAAAAGTTCCATTTTAAAAGGTAAATAATTCTGTATGAGCAGTTAATAATTAAAAGCAAATTTCTTAATTTTCTAGTCATCTTCTTATCGTTAGGTACATTTTGTATAAAATTCACTGCATAAATAGCTTTAGAATTGTGTAGAGTGTTTGTAAACATAACATCCCATATAATGAATGTAATCTAATTTTAAAAAATAAATTTATAGAAATTTTTTAAAATTTCAAATTTTGCATTTTAAATTCCCTTTTAATTTTATGCAGAAACTGTCTTATATCTAAAATTTGTGAATATTTATTTGAAAAAAAATCATTCATTTTATTGAACATTTAGGAATATTATAATTAAAATTTTTCAGAGATATAAGAGCTATAGGGGGTAAAGTAAATTTTACGGAAAGTGTACTTGAATCACTAAAACAAGCATTTTAGGAAAATTGTGAATAGATATTTTCATTTATTATTTGCAAGATAATATTTTTTAATATATAAAACCATACTATATTTAATTGGATTATTCTGCATAATTTTTCAGTTTTTAATTCTTTAATTTTTAAATTCTTGTTTATTTAGAAAAAAAGTCTTTTAAATTATTCTTTCCGTACTTCATCAACACGTGTTATCAACGCGCGCGCGCGATTCATAACCTTTTACATTTAAAATACCAAAGTTTTATGTCTGCAAATTTTAGTATTTTCACTTCCCTTTAGTATTATCTTAATTACAGGATATTATAAAATTCCTTAAACATATTTTAAGAATTGTTTTAGAAATACACAAAGGATAGGCCTTTCATGAATTTAAAGAGTTGATTCGATGTCTAGCTTAAAAAGAATTCTGTTTTTAAAAATTATATCAAAAGAAGCTCTACTTTTGTAATCATACATATGAATATTTATTTATTTTAAAGTAAAAACAACAGCTATAAACATAAAGAATTATTCACGAGAATTGAAATGTTAACGGTTAGAAATAACGAAAAGTCTATCTTACAAGCTGCGTAATTAATTTATGATAATTATCAAGATTCACTATTCTATATCCACTTGATTAAAAGTCTAAGAACTACACTAAGCATTTATAAATGTGACACTAGACATAATTAACATTTAAGAAAACAAAATTTTACTTTAAAATTTTGTAACTATTCATTTAAATTTTTCCTTAATTTCTGCCCAAACAATATAGAATTCTCAAAATGTTTTGACGTATAACAATGGAAAACTACATTCGTTGCATAGTAAAAATTAAGATTTTACAAAAGCTGTTAATACAAAACCGAGAGATTTTTTGAAGAAAATATACCTGAATCATAGTTGTATCACATTTTCTTGCAATTTTAAAATTCAGATTTTTAGCATTTTATTTATGTTATTCTCATAAATAATGCGGCTATGGATGCCCTGGAGCACCCTCTATTTTTTAAAAGTAAAATAAAAAAAAATGCAAAATTTGAAGCATTAGAGGTTTAGTTGCCGAAAACAATTTTAAGGGAGATATTAACTGACTTCTAGTCAAATAAAACAGCAGTAGTTTCGAGGAAGAATTTTAAATCATTCAAATCTAACGTAGTTAACTAATTTTTTCCATTTCAGGAATCATGTAATAACTGTATTGAATTTGTGTTTAATAGAAAAAATGTGTTTATTTTCTTTAAAGGATTCATGAAAAAAAAATTGTTTTCCAGAGAGTTATCGAAATTTCATATACACCGGGTATGAAAAAAATAACTTTAAAAATGAACAAGTAATATAAAAAAAAATTTAAGTCAATTACTACTTAGATCAACAAAGAAAAATTTTATTTTAGCTACTTTTTATTAAATAGTTACAATTAATATAAATATATATATACATAGGACAGAATCACAACATTAAGTGGTAATTAATTTTTATTAATTATCATTTAAGTATCGTATCGCATCCAAAACAAGAGTGTATATAAAATTTCAGTTCAACTGAATGCTTTAAGACGTGAGAAAAAAACCTTTTCAAGTTTTGACACAATTAGCCAGAAGGGTCTCTAAGTCGTCAAAAATGATACCAACGTGGCTGTGTGTATTTGTAATTGTTTAAATAATTGGTTTAATCAATTAATTTTTATTAATTATAGTTAAATTATTGTATTGCCATCCAAAATAATCATGCATATAAAATTTCAGCTCAATTGAGCGCTTAAAAATATTTTTTTATTAACGATTGAAAATTCCACCAAGATAAATAAATAAATAAACAAATAAATAAATAAATATAGAGAGAGTGTGACCTAATAGTAGGAATTGAAAAAAAAAGCATATGATCATAATAAAAATTAGACCTCTACATGTATTCAAATATTGTTTATTTAAAAGAAATGAGAGAGAGACATACCGCGTGCACTTTATATAAGGGTTGTAATTCTAGAAATATACTATTTTTCAAAGGCCTGGGATGATACTTCGCGAATAAATGACCTATCTTTATCTACTTTACTTCTAATTTTGATTGATTGGTTACTAGATGAAATACATATAAGTTAATTATGAAAAATATACGATTAATGAGTAATTATATTCTATACAATAAGATTATATGTATACGTATATATATCAGAGTAATTATCAAAATTATAATTATTATGTTTCATCACATTAATTTCTATAATTAATGCTTGATTCATTAGCACACATTCATAAGCACAGATCAACTTCAATATTAGGTACCATTAAATATATTAATAAATATAAAATGAATTTAATGGGTTAAAAAAACCTTAAAGGTAGAAAAAATATATATATATAGAAGAAAATTAAAAAATATACAATTTATTTTTGTATTATTATTATTATTGATTTTCTCCTCGTCAATATCTGTTATTTTCAGGGATGAAATTTACTCCTATTCTAAAATATATATCCAGAAGATATAGCTCAATTTTTTTCATTGTCTAATAAATATATATAGCTCAAATCAAATTTTATATTCTTAAGAATAGGATTCCCCTAGTTTTTATTATTATTATTCTTATTAAAAGTTCAATGTTAAAAGTGTATTGTGTGTTTTTGTTATTTTGTTATTCTTAAATATATTTTTTTATTATTCACAAGTGTTAAGTCATCATTTTCAATTGGTTTATCAATAAGCTCAATAGTTCCCTTAGTTCACTAAATGTGTTACTACATCCCAAAGTTACACAGTAACAAAAAAATTTAAAAGCATTTTCTTAAATTTAATTATTAATATTACTCTATAATTACACAACGGAGTACTGGCGACGTACGCAACTATTAGCTTCGAATCAGTCTAGAAAATCTTTCTTCTTCAAGCTGATTTATCAGGGATTATTAAGATACTAACCATGATCAATATGTGGATTGCAAGACTTTAAAAGCAGCCCATGAAATTGATATTAAAAGCGATAAACTATTTACAAAATCGTATGGACATTGAAAGAGGATTAAAAATTTTCATAGAACATGGGTTTGCAAGTCAACCTTGATGACAGAAAATTGCAAAAATAGTTATGAGAGGTGTGACATCGAGTGAAACACAAAAAGGGCAAATAATAAGTAGAAAAAACACCTTTTATCTTTACGTAATTACAATGCAGATAATGTATCACAGATAAACGTCAGAAAGAATCATTGATGAGACTGCTTTGATTGAATGAATTTATCGTGGGTGGTTTCAAAAGTTTAAAATCGGTGACTTTGACGTCGAAGACAATGAACGCAGCGACAGATTATTGGAGGAAGATTGAAAACGAAAGAACTTGTACTTACAATAGGAGTGACTCAACAGGTAGTTTCAAATTGGTTAAAATCGTTGGGAAGGATTCAGAATTAAGGAAACTGCACAACCATATGAAATGAAACCGAGAAACGTTGAATGCTGATTTAGCACGTGGGAAATTCGCTTTGCCAGGCAAAAAAGAGAGAGATTTTCTTGCATCATTTCGCTTCTGGTGTTGACAAATGGATACACTACAATAACAAAAAAGAAGAAATCATGGGAACCATGTGGCCATGCTTTAACAGCCGAATAATCATGGAAAGAACCTCATGCTATGTATTTGGTGGAATCAGCTATCGTGTGTTATGATTTGGTCAAACCGAACAAAACCATTCCTAGAGTTCGCTACCGAGCATAATTGATGAGATTCAGCAGAGCACTCAAGGATAAACGCGCTCACTACTACTCCAAACACGACAAAATTATTCTCCTGCATGAAAACACTCGTCCACAAGTTGCGGCTTTGGTCAAACCCTACTCAGAAACACTCAACTGGGAAGTCCTACCCTTCCCACCGTGTTCACTTGACACTGCCCCTGCCAATTCCCCCTTGTTCCGATCGATAGCTCATGACTTATCTCAGGAATAATAAGTGATACTCATTTCATTCGGTACAACAATACAGTAAGCCACAACACCAGGTAATCAGAAGACAG
>BMAV01001181.1:44627-55633 GCA_019973955.1 Trichonephila inaurata madagascariensis
AAAATGATTGCATTCATTAGATATACTTTCATCTCAGACAAGTTTTACATTGTACCATAAAAATCAATAAATATTTGTTAAATAAGATAGTTGAAATTTTTTCAGTTTATTTATATTGTGTTAACTTCATATCTATAGCAGCAAGCATATTTAATTTTAGAATCAGTTGAATAAGATGAATGTACTCTATCACAATTTTCTACAATTTTTTTTAAAATCAGGAGTGAAGTTTCTTGTTAAAATTCTTGTCAATATCTCATCAACTCAAACATAGAGAACAGTTTTTCTGTCTATTTTGTCTTCTGACTCTCTTGGTGGAGAGCACAGAAACTCTTTGCCCACGGGCCACTATTTGCCCATTCCTGCAGTACACATTAACATTGCTTGTATTAGTATAAATCTATATTGTGTACTGCAACAATTAATACTCTCTTAACATTATACATCTTTTTTTTTTCTTCAATAATGTATGTAACAAATTAAAATTCCTTAAATTCGAGATTAGTATAAAAGGCAGAACAAAATCAAAAAAATCTTAGTTCCCTTTTTGCTTTTGCAGATGATAAATTTTAAATGTTCTATTGAAACTAATATTTTGAATTCAAATACAAAAATTCTAGATGATGAAATATAAAATTTGAATGATGCAGTAAATGAAAAATATGCTTTCATATATGTATATACTATATAACTAAGTGATGACATAATACATGTACTAGAATACTGACATGAATATAATGCATAAAAGATGAGGCAAAAATATACAAGTAGAAAATAAGCAAAGTTGATTGATCTAAGAAGAAGTTGAATTCTGCTGTAAAATATATGTCTAATACATAGACATGAAAACATAATACACCAATTTTGAAAAAAAATCTAGGAACCCCTAAAAGACAGAATCAGTAAAGCATATGGTACAAGAAAAGAGTTGTATATATATACGTATGTGTTAAGGCTTTAAGACGTTGCGAAAAAATGTAAAAGTGATTCCTAATTTTATAATTATTGAAACATAAAGGATTTAATACATTTCTTCGATTTTATCTGATATATTTAATTAAAAAATATATCGTATTTTTACGAAATATTGGAGTTGTAAAAAAAATATGCATAAATTACTTTTTTATACAAAACCAAAAACATCGAATATTCCTTTTTAGTTATTTCTAGTAGTGAGTAAAAGTTATATAAATAATTTAAGATAATTTTAAAAAATTTTTTGGTTTTTCGTTTTTTTTTTTTTTTGATTTTTAATTCAAATATCCGAATTCTGTCAATGCAGACAATTTTTTACTACCCTAAGATAAAGCTCAATTTTTAGTACAACTTTAGGACCTTCAATCAAAATAAAAAAAGATTTAAATTAAAGAATATACACTAGAAACAAAAAAAAAGACAAATTTTTCTAAAACTTTTCAAATTTCGTATGCTTAATCACAACTTTTTTCAACACATTTAAGGGGACATGGTACGACTTACGCAAAAATTTTTAACTTAAAGATTTTCAATATTTTTTTGGTTTCCTACAATGTGTGTATTCTGTGTAAAACAGTTTTTTTGTACTCAAAATTTCATAAAAAATTAGCCATTTAATTTCTTAAGGAAAAACTTAAAATTTGTGAAGTGATTTTTAAATGCTACTCCTCCTACAAAAATTTACTTACATGCATGAAATTTGATTTACAAATACGTCAAAATATGTATAACAAAAGTTGCCATGGTTTTGGCGATAACATAATTGGTATTCGTACAATACTTCTTTTTATAAATGCTCATTGAAAATTCCTTAAGAAATGTATAAATTATGTGTTCTATTATTCTTAAAAAAGTAAGTATTGCTTTGATTCAAAAATACATATCAACTTTTGTTACATAAACTATTAGCAATAGGTAAAAAAAAATTCAAAGCATTAGCACAATAGGAAAAACACCTTAGCCTTTTAAATGAAGACAAACGAAATATTTTATCTTTCTGAGATAAGTAAGTTTAAAAATTTGATTTGTGTGCCATAGGGATGTGAATAAAAACGAACGAAAAAGCTATCATAATTCTGCGTTTTTTAAGTTTAAAACTTTCAAAATTTGTGAGGTTATAGAAAAGTATATAAATAATAATTTAAGCTACAAAAATTAGAGTTGATTTTATGACCGAATTTTGTCAATTGTATCGTACTGTGTCCTCTTAATAAATTTCTACTATTCTAAGCTTGAGTTTAGTTTTTGTAGAACCTTAAAAAAAAGCTACCCTCGGCCAAAATGATTAAATAAAAAAAATATTACAGTGGGGGCAAAAAAATAAAACAAAGTTTTCTCTAAAGTAACAAAGTGCTTATTTTTTTTTTTTTTTTTTTAGAATTTCGTTTTGTTGACATTTAATTTCTTCTTTGGCAATTTTATTAAATTTGTTAACAGCTTTTGCTATGCTTTTTAAGGTACACTTGGATGCGTGTGGTTCATACTATGGGTATCCTTAATTCACGAAACGCCAGAATCCCATCCACGAATATCAAAAGAAGAGTTATCACTTATACGACAAGGACATGAAAAAAAGCCGAGGGTAAGTAATCGGCTTGTGTCTTGGCAAGAACGGGCTAAATTCATGCGACGTCATAGTCTCATAATAAATACAATCAAGTATTTTCAACTGTTCAGTTCATAAATTCCTTTTAAGTCATTGTCACATGATAAATGCAAACACATGTTTTCAGCCGATAAGTTCATGCATTTTGTGTTACTTTGTTACATTCCCTTATTAAATGGGTAACTTTTAATCCATATACTCATTGTGACGGGCTCACGCGTCTTTTCTGTAACATAGCCTCTGGGTCCTTTGACGGCCAAGATTAATGGCAAATCTTTTCCAACCCAAATCCAAGAAGTGAAATGCAATCATGAAATGCAAATAAGATAGCTTTTGAAAGAACAGAAGTTTCAGTAAGCAGATTGGCAATTTAGGGAAAGTTATGTTTAGAAGAGATAGAAGTGTGAATTGACGGCCTATCAAAAGATTACCTAGATTTCTAGCCATTATTATAAGATGCATACCATTGCACGCGCGCCTAAAAGTCTCTGAACAGTGATTGAACCTTAGCTTGAATCAAGGTAGGACTTATTATTTGATATTAGGACTTGTAATATTATCAGAATTGAAAGTAGGCGGATAATATAATTATTTAGATAAGTGATCCAAGTTACGCGATCAGGTTTAACTACAGCTGTGTGTTTGGTTTATTCTCACTTAATATAAGTTTATCTAATTTAATAGAAGTCTAAGTTATATTCTTAATAAAGTCACATATTAAGAATTTTAAAATGTCGATTCATTTCGAGAATCCCACACCTCTAATTCACGCTGACAATCAAAGATATGGTCACCATAGAACGACCATATCACAACATGTGAATAATTATAGGAAAAATATATTTCAATACACGAAGAATTTTGTATAATCATTTATGCTTAATACATCGATGACAAGAATTAAGTCTGGAAGCTTGTGACAACTGGAGAAGTATTCTGTTTATTGTAGATATATATATACAAGATTTATCAAAAACGGTCAATTCAAGAGGCGTTATGATGAAAGGAAAAGTTCATCTAATATAGAGAGTGCCTTGTTACCGAAGTTTCACAACAAGCGATAATACTGTTAATGAGAATGTTGAAAAATTATTGCGGCAGTAAATCCCATTTTTCCAAACGCGTAAAAGGTCCTTAGAAAAGGTTGACGAAATGTAATGGTTCATTCTAAGCCAACCCAAGCATGTTCTATAGGACTGAGACTGCACAGACCAATTCAAAAGACGAATAATCCCTCAAAGAAAATCATCAACAATGTCAGCTCTGTGTGACCTCACATTATCATCTATGAAAGCAAGTTCGGGCATGCTGCGCCCTAGAAAAACCTCATGTAATCTTCAAGGACCCCATTACAAAACCACTGTGCGGTAACACTACCCACATCGAAGACGCGAAATGGCTTACGACAACCCAACATGATGATCTAGCCATGACAAGTATATCCTCTGCCACCAAATGACTCAACTTCCTTTACGTTGGAGGGATGATAGAGAGCTCCACGTTTTCTCCGGATCGACTCACCGAGAATCACTCTTGTATATTGAATCTAGACGCATCAGTGTAAAAAACACGCCATCAAAATTGGTTTTTCCAAGAATAGTGTGATTGGCTCTTCGAAAACAGATTTTTCTGTGCGGTGTGCCCAGAAGGAGACACACCACTGAACAGGGTTCCTCTCTACTAGACCTCTGTAAACTGTTTGCCTCAAAATAATGTTTCCATAAGCATCAGCAAGGTCACAGAAAAGCTTTATTGCCACTGTTTGCCTATGTCGTCGAGCACTTAATAGAAAGTAAAATCCCGTGCAGGTGTCGGCCCTCTTAGGTGGTCTTGATCGGGGTTCCTGGGAAAGTTCCACTTGTTTCGGATTTATTTTACTATTTAGATACCACTTTCTGTGTCATTCGTAGACATCGAGCCTCCTCTACTCATGATTTCCCATCTTCAAACCTGTTAAGGTATCTGACTATGTTCAGAACCGTGATTTTAAAAAAGCGCATAAATAGATACTTTTCGTGATATTTAGTGTCATTTAGATTAGAATACATGTTTAAAATTGTTTTAAGGACATTTTGACAAAAAAATTATTTAAATACAATATTTCGGCAAAAAATTAACTTAGAATAACCTTTTTTCAAAATCTCCTTTTGTGAAAAATGCTTCTATTATAATAACATTTTGCCTGCATATAGCTCAAATCTCTGTACAGAGGTTCAACTATGATGTTTGAAAAATTCACATTATTTTCAGAGTTACAACCATTTGAAGTAATTATCAACGTTTTTTTTCTTAAAATTTCTCCTCTCTGTTGTCGTAAAACATGGATAAACCCACTTCTAAGTTGTATATTTCAAAAATTCTAGTTGAGCCTCTGTACAGAGGTCTGAGCTATACACAGACAAACTATTATTATAATAGAAGCATTTTTCACAAAAGGAGAATATTTTGAAAAGGGGTTATTCTATGTTCAGTTTTTGTCAAAATATTGTACTTAAATAATTTTTTATTGTAATACTATTCTTAAAACAATTTTATATACATTTTCTAATCTAAGTGACACTAAATATCATAAATATTATCCATTTATACGATTTTGGAAAATCACGGTTCCGAACGTAGTCGGATACCTTAATATAGCTCTAAATTACATTGAATGATATAAACGATTATTAAAACACATTTCCACTATGCCAGCATCGAAACATTCTTTATGAATGTATCTATATTGTTATTATATTGCTCTGTGACTAGTGTAATCCGAAATTTTGATTTTTGCCATGTGATCGTTATTCATTACCACTTGAGTATCTTTTTTTTCTTTTAAGGTTCCAACTCCATGGAAATCAGTATTGACATCGGTGCCTCTCTGGGCTTTGCTCGCCGCTCATTGTGGAGAAACTTGGGGATTTTATACATTACTCATTCAGGCACCTACATACTTGTCGAACATACTTCACTTTGATCTCAATGAGGTTTGTTTCTGTTCTCATTTGAATCCCTTAAAAAATTAACCTTCATTCTATAACTGTATTTAATATTCACAAATTTAAGTATGTTTAATATGATTAGTAACAAGTTTGTAAACTTTATTTATTAATAGTTTTGTTTACCGTAAAAAGATTCCAACAATACTTATCCACTTTTTAGAAAAAGAGGTACATTTTAATCTAAACTTGAGTCTTCACTCTTAAAATCATTTATCTGTAGCTGGGTTAGCTTAAGTTTTGAAAGAAACAGGAAAGAATCTTTATGCGAGGGACTTCATAAATGCGATCGGTAATCACAATTATTGGAGCCTCACCTGAATTGGTAAAGATTTTGAAGCCTATTTAAATTCTAGGTCAGTGCTTCTCAAACTTTCAATGTTGGTGACCCAGTATTCAATCAGAATTTTCATCGCACCCCCCTTCAATACAATAACAATGTATTGAATTCAGTAATACTATACTTTGACGCTACAGCTACAATACAACTTAAACCTCTTAAGTACCATTAGCGTATATAAACGTCTCGCTCAGCTAAAGCGTTAAGTGCCCCGGACGTATATGTACGTCTTTCCGAAATACGATCCTTTCTGTGCATTACTATCCATAAAATTATCCCGAAGGCTTTGGAATGCAATAAAAGGACATTGAAAGTGTTTCTGAAGAATTTTGCTCATGTGTTCTTTTTCTCCCCCCCCCCATACATCTCATATGAGCGCCTACGTGGAAAACGGTGGCATTGGGAAGTGACTAGCGTACATTTTAATCATCAATTAAAGGATTAAATTATAAACCGTACAAATTATCAATATAAGTGTTAATTTTACATATGACAAGCCCATGGGGTCACTGGTATTTATTAAACTTGTTCTTAACTTAGTATTATGAAGTTAATTATAAAATACATTTTGCAGTACTGATAATTTTGTGAATGTATGAAATCAGTGTAAATGTGTATTTTTTTATTATGTCAGAATGTATTTTGTTTCCTTAATTTTAGTAAATTAATAATTTTTTTAAATAATCATTTGTTTTCGACTTTTCAATATGCACGCGCCCCCTCGTAAAGTTATCACGCCCTCTAGGGGACGCGCCCCACAGTTTGAGAAATGCTGTTCTATGTACAATATAACCCCTGGTCTCACCTCATCTATTTTAACCTCAGTTACGTAATGCTAACGATGTCTAAATTAATACAACTGAAACTTTTCTTTTTATTGAGTTTCAATATCAAATCAGTTATTTCGCACGAGGGACCTTGATGGAATAAGGATGCAACCGTACGACATCGCGAGCATTTTTATTCAATTAATTTCATATGCTTGCTGCTTCGAGACTAAAAACGTGCTTTTTTTATAATTGCAGTCTTCCTCGTCCACTTTTCCTTAACACACATTTCAACCATAGAAATTTTTATGAAAAAGGGAATCCTTTAATTTACTTCTAAATACTACTACTTCCAGTTGCTATTAAACTACATTTATAAACAAATAGACTGTTAACAACTGATACTTAAAATAAAACATCTAGAATATTTTCAGGATCACAAATGCTTGATTTATAAGTTACAAACCGTTACCTTCTGGCTTTGCTGAGTATTTCATGATGCTATATGAGTATATATACTATCTTTATGAGTTATTGATTATGTTGATCAAGAATTTCCACTCAACCCGCTTCTCTTAGATCTCTATTCAAAAAGTAAATATACATGAAAAATTTCATGTCTGTAGGTCTAATAGTTCAAAAACAAAATTTTTTATGTATATAGCCCCCTAAGCTCCTCGCAACAACTCTTGGGGTAGGTTTCCGCAAACCCGTTCTTAGCGGATCTCTATTTAATAAAATAAACATGCATACTAAGTTTCAAGTCTGTAGTTCTAACAATTCAAAAACGTGAACTTTTTATCTATGCACCCCCTTAACCCCTTTAGCAGTCGATTTCACCAAAACTGGTTCTTAGCGGATTTGTACACAACAAATGAACCATGCTTACGAAATTTCAAGTATGTATGTCTAATACTCTAAAAACTCTAAAAAGGAGAATTTTTTTTTATCTGAAACTTCCTGGAGCTGCTTCTTCCCCTTTCCTACGTGGGAATCGATTGGCATAAACCCGTTCTTAGCGGATCTCTACTCGAGAAAAGAAACATGCTAGCTAAATTTCAGGTATGTGGGTCTAATAGTTCAAAAACGGGACTGAGTTCATCTATAACCTCTCCTTATCCCGTTACAACCTTTGAGAAAATACATTTCTAGAAAAGCCATTCTTAGCGGATCTCAACTCAACAAAATAAACATGCTTATCAAATTTCATATCTGTGGGTCTAATAGTGTTGTGTGGATATCTCATGATGAGTGACTTGTTTTTCTCCTTTATGCAGGGTGTCCCAAAACTTAAGGGTAAGTGGGCACGAGGGGAAAGATGGGATCATATGTGTTCCGGGAAAAATTTTAAGATCTTCCTAGCATTTGGTTAAATAGGGATAAGCATATTTTTGAAAATGTGGAAAATTGACACACTCCATCACATCATTAGCTAATGTGACCATAAATTTTCTCAATTTTAAGATAAGTTTTTTTTTCACTAAAGTCATCTTACACATCCTTAATATTAATCGCAGTCACAATTCAGCTAAAACTAGTTTAGTTAAAATTTATGTTGTTTGTGTGAGTCGGGGTTTGAAAGAAAAATGTCCCCTAACTTTGACTCTCAATATACTGAACTGAACTCAGTGGCGCAACAGCCCATGAGAGCCAAGGCCTATTGTGCCCATCTCAGTTTACGTGGCCTTAGGAGCTGGGGTGCATGTGTAGATATTTCGGTCAAGTGGTCAATCTGACGCGAAACCCCCAGTAATCAGTTCCCAAGAAAGCTTATTACTAATTTACAGATCCGCTAAGGGGATGAAAGGCTGAGTCAACCTTGCCCAGTCCGGGATTTGAACCCCGGACCTGTAGTAAGGAAGCGCGGTACACTACGACTCAGCCACTGGGCTGACTCTCAATATAAAGAAAACTATTTCGTAAACCCCAGGCAAGTTTCTCAAAAGTTGACCCATTTCGTTAAGATTAAGAAATGATACAATACTTATTCTTTTCTATGCATAACAGTCATTGAGAATTTTTTATATGCAGGACATCTTCCTTATAAAACACCTCTGTTGATACATTCCCTCACATCATTAGATACTGTTGTGATACCCCCAGGTTGGGGGTATCATCTCTTCATCCACGCAACCTAGATTTGTAGGGATAAGAGATTGACTACTCAAACCTTCCATAGTGAATCTAGTTTATTATTATCTCAATTTATATTAAGCAACGCAACACAAGTCTTAGAGGAAAATGATCAGGAGTGATACGACGTAAATTACAATTCTTTGCAAATAGTGCATTAAATCCTACTCACTATCTTTATGATAAATTAACCTCCGAATCTTTATTTATAGCCGATTCCTTAACTAACTAGAGTCCGCTCTATCATTAAAGTTTAATATTCTATCGCTTACCAATATTCCACGGTGAACAGCTACCAATCTTCATATCTTCTATATATTATTGTAATCCAACTTGATCCGGCTACTAGGCAACCTTCTGGCTTTGAACTGACTTCTATATGGCTTCTATAATACTTTACGGCCTCCAACCAACCTTCTAAAACTTCCCTAAGACTCTTTTAAGACTTCCTAATACTTCCTATGCCTTTCTCGCGAATGCTAAAGCTCCAATATATTTACTGATTCCTAATCTGCATATCACGTCTTCTTCTTGAGTTGGTTGGAATGAAATGCCTTTCTGGCCCCAAAGATTCCCCAATAGGATTTAGTGAAAGGCGCGATAAAGCCCCGTCACACTGTGACCACAAATTCCAAGACTTCACAGTGATTTTCTTCACTAACGCGATCTTTCATAACCGTGCTAGTTATCGCAATATACTCTCTGATATAAACCGTTTGTTCTTACTTTCAATTGATTAATGTTTCAATAACTAACTTGTAAAGTAGAATTTACTAAAAAGAATAGTTCCATAGAATTGTCTTTGTCTTGGGGTGTGTTGGTACGATAGTCTGATCTGCATCTTTTTGCTGTAGTGTTTATATAATGAAGGACACTCGGGATAAAAAGTGGGAATTAGGCCTTTTTTAGGCCTTAGGCATTTTTAAGGAAACTCTAAGAGTATTACGAAGAATTTCTAATATCCCCTCTCAGGAACATGATTCTTGAAGAATAGGAACGATTGAAAGAAATTATTCGAGAAAAAATGTCATCAATTCGAAAGAAATATACAGCAACAGGAAAAATTGTATTATTATTATTTTATTTTTATTATTACAGGGAGGGGGCTAACCCCTATCCACCTAACGGCGGGGCAGTTATGTATATAACTGCTAGTACTCGTATAAATTTAGATATCCTTCTGTTAATATTAGTCATCAAAATATACTGTTGAATTACATTAGTTTTTGCTGTTGTAACAGTTTCTTAGAAATATTTCTCTTTAAAAGTCCTAATATGTATTTTAAATTTTTTAGAACGGATTGCTATCTGCTCTGCCAAATCTGATGCTTTCTACAGTTTCCATTTTTGCAAGCATATTAGCAGATCATTTGCGAAAAAGAGGTATTCGAATATCGATTATTCGAAAAACTCTGAATACCATTGGTAAGTAATTAACGTTATAGAAGTTCTAATAGATGAAAATATTTCTTTTTCATTTTTTAATTTGGGGCATATATAGAGAGTATCAGTACACAACGGTTACAAACATTAAAAAAAAATAGAGTGGCAGTGACGAAGCAAAACGTAAGAAAGACAGGTCAGGAATAAAAGAAGAAAACATGTTTATTATCTATAGAAAGGCAAAAAAAGGTTAGCAAAAAGAACATTAAAGAGACAATAGAGGTTTATGTTGTTAGTATGCAAGATCCACCAGACTGTCATATGAGAACCCCCGACATGGCTGACTATAGCCCGAATACTGCTACCGGGTGTAAAGGCCTGAAGAACTAGCCCACTCAAAGACGGAAGAACTTACCATTTTGGTCAGTGAGTGCCACAGGAACGCTAAGTTCAGTTAGTGCCGAATGGCAACGAGTAGTAAAAGAAGAAGGAACAATGGCGGAACGAGAACTTCGTGAGAATGTTGGAATGTATAGTTTTAAGAATTTAAATGTATCTTTAGTGTTTTAAATGTGTACTGTAAACGTGTGAGAGAGAAAATAATAAACCAATGTTGGTTTAAAACGGCCTATTCATTCGGAAGATAACCCAAAGCTACCAGCATTGTTACCACAATGTTACGTGGGATTGTTCTGTACAGCCTCCTCGTTGTCTGGAATTCTTACTCTTTGCTCACATTCCTGTGTGCCCACGATGAAGTATCCACTGTCGCACAATCTCTGGTGCAAGCGTGCAATTTAGGCGTGGCTGGGAGTTTT
>BMAV01001182.1:0-79286 GCA_019973955.1 Trichonephila inaurata madagascariensis
CAATAATGAACCTCTCACTTCTAAAATTAAAAAATTAAAACAAAACTCAAAAAATCAAAAAAAAGGCGTGCAAAGAAAAAAAAGGCAGAAATTGAAATTAAAATGACACCTCCAAACCAAAAAAGCACACCTATACAGAATCATCAGACGGGACATGCTTGTATACGATTTTGAAGAAGATGGAATCACCAAAAAAAATAACCCAATAAAAGAAAGGGAAAAAATTTTTTCGGAAGAATGGTGGCAGACTGAAGCTTGGAACTGAAGAATACAATCGTTTGTTGACTCAACCCGTAACAGAAAAATTAAATTAAAAAAAACAAACTTTTAAAACATTTTGAACATACTTTTGTATTAAAATTCAAATTTTACATTTCTGTCATGTTTTAAATTTTTCTTTAACCTTTTCTTTTTTAAATTTCCCCGTTATTTTAAGATCTTGATTGAATTTGGGAGTAATACATCACCACAATGTTTTTCCCCTTTTTGACTTTTAAAAAATTAACAAAAAATAAATTTTTTAAAATTTTTTAATGAATTTTCATATTTAAAATATAATTTATATCTTTAATGTAAATTTTTAATTTAAAAAAAAAAAATTTTTTTAGGAAATTAAAAAATGTTTGGGCCAGTATAGCCGAAATGGGCCCGAAAACCAAAAATCACTCCTCACTTTTTTCCCTTTTCTTCCTTTCCAGTCTAGACCCAGAACAATCTTAAAAAATGAACTTGTTCAAATTTTTTTTCTATAAAAAAACTTTTTTAAAATTTTAACATATTATGATTTAGATTTTCTATTGCGTTAATTTAATTTCTTTCTCGTATTTTTTTTAAATACTTTAAATATTTTCTTTATTTGTTTTCAACCCGTTGGTTTTCCGACCCCATGTTTTTCCCGTGTGGGCGACCCGAAGGGAAAATGGTGGACCCTTTGCTTCCCCACGCTTCCCGTATGGGGGAGATTGATCCCCAAAGGGATACCTCTGCGTTCCCGGACGCTTATTAAACGGGTGGCGGGGTAGCCCGCTCCGTCAATCAGCTGGAAATTTTTCTTCGGTATCCCCGAAGAGACACTGCTGTAGGGTTAGTGCTGCAGATAAGGGGTGTCGGTTTCCCCGTTGGATCCTCACCCCCGGGACGTACCCTATCTTCTGGGTACTCGGGGAAAGCGCCGTGCCTGGATTTGGGTTGAGGCCCCACCCCCCTAGTTGGACTCCGTGGGGGGTTTGGGGGGACGCCAGGATGAAGTGGATCGCGTTTTAGGGATCCCAAGCTGTTTCCCCCGGGAAAAGGCCTTTAAATTTAAAAAAAAATAGACAAACGTACAAGGATTTTATTTTTATCTTTCCTAACAATGCCATGTCTCAAATCGCCATTTCCATTCAAAAGCTCATTGGAATGGGAGTTGAACCGAAATCTATAAACGTTTTTTCCCGGGGATCTTCTTACGAAACTATATCCCCTAAAAAAAGTTTTCCCCCACGAAATTTTCTTGATTCACCGTAACCGTATCTCCTCATAAATCATTAAACCGCCGTGGTGTCTTTTCCCGAGCCTGATTTATTGACAACCCCCTGATGGGGGGTTTTGATGGTTTTCTGGTCGGGTGTTATTCAGGAAAGAAGAATAACAAAAAAAAAAGATTCAACAATTATTCCGACAAAACATTTAATTCTTCCCTTTTAATCCCCAAAACTTCCATCTACAATAAAAAGCCGGATACCCCCTTAAAAACGCCCTAATACCAACCCCTTTGCGCTGTTTTAATCCCGAGGTTGGGACACTCAAACTTCCTGCCGCGGTCAATTAACATGTTCAGATGTGCATCCGTTTTTGGGCATTCCTCCCCGTTACTGGGAACCAAAATGGTTAATTTTTCCCAGTCCCCTTCATCAGACTCAAAATTATGCTAAAAAAAACAGAAAAAAACAATTAAAAAAATGAAATATTTCATGAGAAGCACGGAAATTTAGCTCCACAGTTGTCCCAAACATACGAAAACTGTCAAACCCTCATCTTAACCACAAAACCCATACTGATGAAAAATTGAAAAAAGTATGTCCCTTTAAAAATCAACCTTTGTTCCTTAAAGCTAACAATGTCTTCCAAAAAATTCCCGTAGTTAACAAATCATCCCACAACTCAAGCAAACCTCTTACCACCCACATCTTCTTCACAGAGTCGTCATCAGCATTTCAACTATCGTTCCTTTTAAAAGACACTACCCCACCACATCTAATAGTTTATCTACATGTACTGCATTTTTTTCATCAATAAGCACTCATTTAACCACTGTATCAATGTTTACACCCTTACCAACTAAAAAATTCCCGCTGTTGAAACTGAAACCTCTGTATCCCAAAACCATACCTTCTCCATCCCAGAATGCAAAACAAACTTCAAAAAAAACGCAAAAAAAAGACGTCCCAAAAAAACCTTACCTCCAAATAAATAAAATTGCGCCTCAAACCTAAAAAACCAAACCTATACAAGTTTTCAGACGAGGACATGCTTGTATACGATGTTGAAAAAAGTGGAATAAAAAAAAAAATAAATCCTTTTGGAGGTGGAAAAAAAATTTTTTGGGAAAAATGGTGACAGTTAGGTTTGGGAAAAGTGAAGAATATCCCCCACGTTGACTCCAACCCCTAACAGAAAAATCGAAATTTAAGAAAAAAAACTTTTTTAAAAAATCTTGCAACATACTCAATTGAATTTTAATAAAAAATTTTTCATTTTTGTGTGTATCAATTTAATTTTTTCTTAATGCATTTCTTTCTTGACTGGGGGGGGGGTAACACCCCAGCACAATGTATTTCAACTTTTTTTAATAAAATGTAACATATAAATTGAATTTTTAAAAAAATTTTAATTAATTTTATATTATAGAAATTAAAAAATTATAATTTATAATTTTTAAAAATTTTTTTTTAAAATTAAAAAATTTAACAAATGTTTCCAGATAGCCGAAATCCCTTTAATAAAAAAAAATCACTCACCACCAATGGCCGATTTTTGTACTTTCTTCTCAAAAAATGAGCCCTCAGGGCTCACCTTCTTTAAAATGAGTAGGGGTTTTCACGCCCCCGAGGTACCCAGTGATTTTTTTCCTTTTTGGGGTTTACTGTCTTTGGTAAACATGGGCTTCACGGAAGGGTCCCCCTAGTGATCTTTCTTTTTTTTCCCCCTCTTCTTGCCATTAAAATTTCCCCCTTTCTTTTTTTCCCCCGTCTAACCACAGCCCAATTTTAAAAAATGAACTTTGTTCAAAATTTTTTTTTTCTATTAAAAAAAACTCTTTTATTATAACATATTATGGTTTACATTTGTATTGTGTTAGTTTAGTTCCTTTTCTATATTTTTTTTAAATTTTTGATTATGTTGTTTATTTACGATTAACAGTTTTTTTTTTAACCACCATGTTTCCCTTGCGGCGCCCCGTAAGGGGAAAATGGTGTTCTGGGGACCCTTTGCTTTCCCCCTTTGCCCCCTTCTCCGTATGGGGGGGGTTAGTTGGGATACCTCTGCGTTCCCTTTGGCCCACGCTTCACGAGAGGGGTGGCGGGAGCCCGCTCCGTCAATCGGTGGTATTTCCTCTCTTCGGTATCCCCAAAGAACACGCTTAAAGGGTTAGTGCTGCTGATGGGGGGTGTCGGGTTTCCCCGTTGGTCCCCCCCTGGACTGATCACTATCTTCTGGGTGTACTCTGAAGCCCGTGCCTGGTTTTGGCCAGTTGACCGGCACACTGCCCCCCCTTGTTGGACCCGTGGTGGGTGGGGGGCCCCCAGGGGAAGTGGTATCGCGTTGTTATGGATCCCGTGCTGTCCCCGGTAAAGGCCTTTTTCCCCAATCTAAACGTTAAAAAATTGCTCGTATTGTAGTTTTTTAAATCGATTAAAATGAAATGTCAAGAAAATCTCCTTTTGCTATTCAAAAACCATTCAAGGAATAGGCGGAGAACCAAATCCTTTAAAAAACTAGTTCCGGTGATTTGTTAGTCCAGACTGTTTTGCTTTGCAAAAAAAATCGTTGGAAAAAACATTTTGATTCCCCTTTAACAGCAGCCCTCAAAAATCTTTTTCCGCCGGGTGTCATTTCGGAATTGACCTGTTTACTCCTGGGGGCCGAAACCCCAAAGGATTTTCGAATGGGTGTGATTCGGGTCGAAATCAATAAAAAGAACTTACGTTCTTCCTACAAAACATTTAATTTTAACATTCAACAGCCCAATTTCCCCCATTCCCAATAAAAGCTGGTTATCTTAATTGAAAAATACGCCATTCCGAATCCTCTGCGCTGTTTTAAAGTCCCGGGGTATTCTAATTTCTTCCCGGGAAACTAACATGCTCTATTTTGCATCTGTACGGGATTCTTCTAAGGTTGTACCCTAGAACCAAATTGCATTAACTGTTCACAGCCTCATTCCGCCGATTCTAAACTTTGCCCAAAATGGAAAACTGAAAATTCAAATAATCAAAACCAATAAAAAAAATCTCATATCCAAAAACCCCAAATTTAATTCCCCAAATATCTAAACATACGCCCAACGGTCAAACCCCCAACAATAACAAACCCAAACTGATGAAAATATTCAAAATAATATTCCACCTTTAAAAAACTACACCCTTTGGGATCCTTTAAAAACCCCAACATCTTCAAAATACCCGTAATTAAAAATCATCAACCCCCTCAAGCAAACCTTTGCCACCCACATCTTCTGTCCGTTATCGCACGAAACAACTTCTGCCTATAATAGACACTACGCCCACCCCATCCCCAATAGTTTATCTACATTCTGCATTTTCTTCATCTAATAAAAACACTTACTTCATCCCATATATCAAAATTTACACCTTCCAGCTGAAAATTCCCCGTGTTGGAAATTATATCCAATACCATACCCTCTCATGGGGTAAAAAAACCAAAACCCAAGAAAGACGTCCTAAAAAAATTACCCCCAAAAAGACCCCTTACGCCCCCCAAAAAAACCTTTTCAGGATACATGCGAGGACATGATTTTCGATGTTGAAGAAGAGGTGGAATCCCAAAGACTTTTAACGAAAATTCAGGATGAATACGTCCGGGAAAAATTACCCGGTTAACGGTGGTTATAAGTTTTATAACCCCAATTTTTCCCTAAAACAAAAGAAGTGTTTTTTATTTTTGCCCCTAACTTTTATATATATAAAAAACATATATTGCAACCTTAGTCTAGTTCTCTTTTTAATTTTTGTTTAACATATTACATTTTACTCATACAGACTGTTTTAAATTTATTTGAATTGGTGGGATATCCAAAATTAAAACTATTTCATGAAAGAAAAATTAAATTTTTTTTTCCCCTTATTTTATTACTGTATTTTAAATATTATAATCCCTTTTTAATAAAAATTTTTTGGCCCATTGAAATTCCTTGCCCCAAAAACCCCCAATTCTTCAAAAAACAAATTGAAAAAAACCCCCTTTTAAAAAAAAAAAGCCCCGTAGGTATAGGTGGTGAACCGAAATCGTAAAACGATTGCGTTCGGTGATCTACTTTTGAAAACCGTCTTCAAACAAGCCCTTTTCTTTTTGCTAAATCTTTTCTAAATATCCCTCTAACGATTAGTCCACAAAACCCCCTAAATTTCCCTGCCTTGGTTTTATTTCCAAATTTGACCTCTTGACCACTCCTGATGCAGAAATTCTGGGGGGATTCTCTGAACAGGGTGTTTTCAGGGGGAAAATTCAGTAAAAAAAAGAAAAGCAGTAATACCAACCAACAATAATTTTAAATTTAGTAGCCCCCAAACTACTCAAAACCATTAAAACTGGAAAACCCAACTGTAAAAATCCCCCCTACTACCAATTTTGCGCTGTTTTAAGTGCCAGAGGTTCGGAACCCCAAACTCCTATAGAGGACAAAATTTCGGCTCTAGATGTGCATTTTTGGGACATCTTCCACAGGTATTCTAGACAAATTATAACCTCCCAAGCCCATTCCGCCGATTCAAAAAATCTCCCCAAGTGGATAACTGAAAGAAAATTTAAATAATCAAAACCAAAAAAATATCTCGTATCTTTAAGCCTGAAAATTAAATTACAAATATCTGAAACATAAAACTCCAAACCCTCAAACGAACCCCAAAAAACCCCAAAACCCATGAAAATATTATAAAAAAAGTTTGACAACTTTTAAAAATACGCAACCTTTTCATCCCTTCCAAAACCAAAACCCCTGGGCCCATTTTTTTTGGGAAGGGGTTTTCCGCTCCCAGGTGCCCAGTGATCTTTTCCTTCCCAAGGGGTTTTACTGTTTGGTAAACATGCTTCACGAACCCCGGGTACCCTAGTGATCTTTCTCTTTTTCGGCCCTTCTCCTTCCCCTTCAAATTTCCCTTTTTTTCCTTTCCCCTCTGACCACAGACCGTACTAATAAAAAGAAAATTTTTGTTAAATATTTTTTTTTCTGATGAAAAACTTGTTTCTACTAACATATTATGGTTTAGATTTTCTATTGCGTTAATTTATTTTTTTTTCGTATATTTCTTTAAATTTTTAAAATTTGTTTCTTTATTTTTTTTCAACTAACAACTTTGGGTTTTCCGACCCGCATGTTTGCCGATGCGGCGTCCCGTAAAGGAAAAGGGGTTCTGGGGATCCTTTTGGTTCCTTCCCTTCTAAAATATGGAGGTTAGTGGCCTGGGGGTACCTCTGCGTTCCCCTTTGGCCCCCCTTCACTGTAGACGGGTGGCAGGGGAGGGCCCCCCCTGTCAATCGGTGGTAGTACCTCTCTTTCCATCCCCGAAGAGACACTGCTGTGGGTTAGTGCGCAGATGGGGTGTCGGGGTTTCCCCTTTGGGTCCCCCACCACGTATCACTATTTTTGGGGGCCTGGGTAAGGGCCCTGCCTTTTTTTGGGCCCGATGCCCGGCCCCCCTCCTTTTTGGACTCCCTGGTGGGGGGAGGCGCCGGGGCAAATTTGGCGCGTTATTTGGATCTAAAATGCGTGCGGGGAAAGGCCTCGTATTACCCCAAAAAACTTAACATTGATCAAATTGCTACAATGTCAGGTTTTATTATACCTTTCAAAAAAATTGAAATGTTTTTCATTTTCCATTCCCAAATCCTTTGGGAATGGTGGGAACCGAAATTGTAAACGTTTGGGATCGGGTCCTAAAGGTTTTGTTTACAAACAAATTTTTTCTTCAAAAACACTTTTTCATTTCCCGAAAAAATCCTCAAAATATGAAAAAACTTTGCTTCATTTCTAATGATTGTTGGTCACAGTAAAATATTGGGTTTTTCGATAGGTGTGTTCTCAAGAATTCTAAAAAAATCTCCATTTTCCTAAAAAAACAAAATTTTAATTTTCAAACCCCCCCAAAATTCCTCCCAATAAAACCGGCTACCTTAAAAAATCCCATAAAATCCTCTCTTTTTTTCCAATTCCCAGAGGTTCGGACCCCAAACACCCTGGGGAAAACCTTTTGCTCTAGATGTGCATTGTTACATTTCCCAAATTTCGTCTAGGCTGTGTATTAACTGCTCTCAACCCCTCTGTGATTCAAACTATGCCCCAAAGGGAAAAACAAAAACAAATACGGGAGATAAAACAAAAAAAAATATTTCTTATCCAAAGACAAATTAATAGTCCCCTTATCTCAAACATCGCTCAAGCTGCCTCCCCCAAAAACCCCTGGGGGGCTCACCTCTTTAGGTGAGTAGGCACCCCCGGGGGCCCCTAGTGATCTTTTTCTAAGGGTTTACTGTCTTTGGACATGGGCTTCCAAAAAGGGCCCGTGTCTTTTCTTATTTTCGGCCCTTCTCCTTCCCATTCAAATTTCCCTTTTTTTTCCCCGCACCCAGCCCTATATTAAGAAATGAACTTTGAAAATTTGTTTTTTTAAAAAAAACTTTTTTTTATTTTTAAATTTATTTTTTACATTTTGTATTAAGTTGATTTTCCTTTTTTCGTATTTTATTTTAAATATTTTGATTATTTTTTATTTGTTTTATTAACAATTGGTTTGACCCGATTTTGCCGTGTGCGTCCGTAAGGGGAAAATGGTGTTCTGGGGATTTTTGGGTTTCCCCTTTTCCCCCCCAATATGGAGGAGGTTAGGGCCTGGGACCCCGCGTTCCCTTTGGCCCCGCTTCCTGTAGAGGGTGGCGGGTAGCCGCTCCTGTCAATCGGTGGTATCCCTTTTCTTTCCCCGGGGAAAACACGCTGGGGTTAGTGCTGCAAAAAGGGGTGTCGGCCCCGTTGGATCCCCCCCCCGGGACTGTATCACTTATTCGGGTGTACCGGGGTGCGCCGTGCCTGGTTTTGGCCGGGTTGACCGGCACATGCCCCCCTTTTGGACTCCTTTTGGGGGGAGGCACCCGGAGAAGTGGATACGATTATGGACCCCGCTGCTGTCCCCGGGGAAAAGGCCTTTTTTTAAACCATCCTTGACGATATTGCAAAATATCCCGTTTTCGATTTTATCGTTCAAACAAGGGAAATGTCTCGGAAGTCTCCATTTGCTATTCAGAAGCTCAAAAAAGAATAGGCGGAGATCAAAAGGTGTTAAAAGTTACGACCCGGAGACTTGCTCATTGAAACCACATCACTTTACAGAAAAAATTTTTTCTTAATGACTAAAACATTTCTGGACTTCCCTCAATAGAAAACCTCATAATTCATTAATTCTTGTCGGGGGGTGTTGTATCGGCAGATTTTTCCTTTTTTAAAAAGAAATTCTGAAGAATTTTTGACCGGCGTTCCAAGGTTAGAAAATTACTCTGAAAAAAGATACGTTATTATCCCAACAAACATTTAATTCTAACATTCAATAGCCCTAAACTTCCCTCTTCAATAAAAGCAGGTTATTTTAAAATGAAGATCCGTCTTAACCAAATCCCCCCGGCTGCTTTTAAATGCCAGAGGTTTGGACATTTAAACTTCCTGCCTGGACAACTGACTTGCTCTAGATTTTTCATCCACTGGGATCTTCCACGGGTTGTACACGAGCCGAAATTGTCAATTGTGCAGAAACCCCTCCATCAAATTAAAACTATCCCAAAAAGGAAATTTGAAAAAAAGATCAGGAAATTAAAAACCCGTAAAAATATCCCATTTAAAGCGAAAATTAAAGTTCCTCAGTTAACTCCAACATATGCTCAAGCTACTAAACCCTCAATTAAAACAATTCCACCCAAACAGATGAAAATATCACAAAAGTAAAATGTACCATTAAATTACTCCACCACTTTTTATCCATCCCTAAAACAAATACATTAATATCCCCCAACTGCTATATCTAAATCCTCCTCCTCAATAACACAACTACTGCCTTTTACATCATTAATTGACAGCAGTGTCCCGCCCAGCCACCAACCCCCGTGTCTGATCCGTTCACCGCAAAAAAAAACATCCCCTATTGAACCATCTTCATCCATAATATCCACTTCCTCATCCCAACTACTTTCCCTGAAAAACATCTTTAGAAACTGAAACCCACCCTCTTTCAACCTTTAATAAATTTTCTGCACTTTTACCGAAAAAAATTTGTTCCCTTCAGGTCTGTCCTACACATCCCAAAAGTGAACCCTTTGAAAACATCAGAAACCCCCAAAAAGTAAAACGAAATTCAAAAATAAAAAAAACGACCAAAAAAGAAACCAGAAATTGAAATAAAAAAGGCTCCACATAAACCCAGAAAAACCAGCCCCGGAGTTTACTCTGATGCGAAACATGCTCGTATATGACGTGGGGAAAAATGGAGCCCGATCCTCGCGCATATATACCAAGTTAACACCAACCCGATTAGAACAAATTAAAGCTAAATATATATATATATATTTTTTAACATGTATTGCCTGACTTTGTTTTTAAAATAACATTATCATTCTTATTTTCAATTGTTTTAATTTAAAGGTTGACTTGGTGGGGAAATCCCCACCAAATTTTCTTTTATTTATTTGAAAACGGTTTGATTGATTGGGAAATTTTTAAAATTTTAAACTGTATATTTTATAAAATATTTTTAAAATTTTTTATAAAAATGTTTGGCCAGTATAGCCGGGTTGGTTTCCCCGAAAACCCATTCATCCCCAAACCCCTACCATAAATAATTTACTCAAACAGATGAAAAAAATAACACTAATAAAATGTCCCCTTTTAAAATTCGAAACCCCTCCCCAAAAAAAATATATCAATATCCACTCCTATTTCCACATCAACACAAGCCCAACTCGTGCCCTCCACCACAGAAGTTAGCGTCTCTGAACCTCAACCTGTTCCTATCCCCCGTAATGCCCCACCCCCTTGAAGCTTCATCATCCATGTCCTTCCCCACCAACCCACTAATCAACCCCCTTTAGCCCCTTTTTTAAAAAATAAAAAAAAGGGGAAGGAAAAGAAAATTAAAATTAACATAAAATGACCCCATAGATCTAGAAAACCAGCTTCTGATGTAACAAAGATGAGGAAGAAATGATTGTATACGACGTGGAAGACGATGTTGAATCGAATCCCGACTGCGTTAAAAGAAATGGAAAAACTTATAACAAGGGAAAATAACTCCGACGAAACACAGAAAATAACTTTTATCAATACCTGTCAAATTTGGTGGGAATTTCCCCACCAATCTGAATCACAAATATATTGAAAACAAATTTTATACTTTTTTAAGATTTTAATTTTTTAACAGAAATTTTATAAACCTTTTAATGTTTAAACATATGTTTGGCGCAGTATAGCCAAAATTGGCTCTTGCGCCATAAAACCCCAAATTCACTCACTCACTCCTCCACAGATTGCAGTCTAGAGCCTAAATGTATTAACTGCTCTCAACCCCATACTGCTGATTCAAAACTATGCCCAAAGTGGAAAATAGAGAAACAAATACAGGAGATAAAAACAAATATAAATATTTCTTATCCGGAAGCACCTAAATTAATAGTCCCACAGTTATCTCAAACATACGCTCAAGTTGCCAAATCCTCTACCATAAATAATGCTACTCAAACAGATGAAAATATAATAAAAATAAAATGTCCTCCTTTAAAATTACTTGAACCACTCCCTAAAACAAATATATCAATATTCACTCCTACTTCCACATCATCTTCAACGCAAGCCCAACTCGTGCCATCCACCACAAAAGTTACCATCTCTGAACCTCAGCCACCTGTTCCTGTACCTAGTAATGTACTTTCCACCACAAACAATATGTTCACCCCTATTAAAGCTTCATCATCCATGTCCGCTTCCTCATCCAATTCCACTACTCAACCCCTTCTGGCTCTACAACAATAGAGAATTTGAATTCGAAAAAAAAAGGAAAATTCGGGATAGAAAAAAAAAAAGAATTACTTAAAACAGTATTAGACATAAAAATGAATCCACATAGACCGAGAAAACCAGCTTCTGATGAGTATACAACGGAGGACGAAGAAATGATAATATACGACGTGGAGGATGAAATTGAATCTAATCCTAATTATGTGAAAAAAATGGAAAGACTTATTTCAAGGGAGATTTACTTTTAACTCCTACAAGACAGAGAAAATAGCTTTTTCTGAATACCAGTCAAACTTGGTGTGGATTTCTACCCACCAATCTGTTTTTTAAATATACCGAGAATGACTGTTATACGTATTTTAAGATTTTTAATTTTCTTAACAGAAATTTTATTAACTTTTTAATGTTTTAACGAATGTTTGGCGCAGTTTAGCCAAAATTGGCTCTTGCGCCAATAACCCCAACAATCACTCACTCGCTCACACTCTACCCAAGCAGAACTTTTGCCGTCCACCTCTGCAACAGAACCTAATGTCTCTGAACCTCAACCACCTATTCCTGTATCTGGTGACGCACTTTACACCACAAATATGTTTACCCTATTAAAGCTTCATCAACCATGTCCGCTTCCTCATCCAACTCCACTACTCAACCCCCTTCTGGCTCTACATTAATAGAGAATTTGAATTAAAAAAAAAAGGAAAATTCGGGATAGAAAAAGAAAAGAATTAATTAAAATAGTTTTAGACATAAAAATGACTCCACATAGACAGAGAAAACCAGCTTCTGATGAATATACAACGGATGAGGAAGAAATGATTGTTTACGACGTGGAAGACGATATTGAATCGAATCCCGATTGCGTTAAAAAAAATGGAAAAACTTATAACAAGGGAGAATTAACTCCGACGAGACGCAGAAAATAACTTTTCTCAATACCTGTCAAACTTGGTGGGGAATTCTCCCCACCAATCTGAATTTTTAAATATATTGAAAATGAATTTTATACATTTTTTAAGATTTTAAATTTTTTAACAGAAATTTTACTATCCATTAATGTTTAAATATGTTTGGCGCAGTATAGCCAAAATTGGCTCTTGCGCCATAAAACTCCAAATTCAAATTCCAGCGCAAAAAAAAAAATTCTCTCCTCCCTGGGCTGACCATGTCGATTCCTCTACACCGTCGGCCAGTCTCCATTTAAACTCCTCGCCCATCGAGGAGCAACAAATTAGTAATTCGAGATATTTTATAATATCCACACAAAACCGATAATTTTTCTAAAGTATCATCTTTTTTAATTCACAAAGCAATAACAGCTAGTGTAGGTGAAGTAAAAACCATCCGAAAGATACGTTCTGGTGATCTCTTTATCGAAGTGTCGTCATCGAAACAGGCCTTATCTCTTTATAGCCTAAATCGATTGGCACACTTCGATATTCAAGTAAAAACTCATGCAACCCTGAATTTCTCTCGAGGAGTAATCTCCGCAGCGGATTTGTACAATGTGACTGATGAGGAAATTTTAGAAAATATGGCAGACCAAAAAGTATGCGCAGTCAGGCGAATTACAATAAGGCGGGATGGACAACTGCTTAACACAAAGCACCTCATCCTGACCTTCGCTAAGCCTGATCTTCCCCAGTCCGTTAAGGTAGCATACCTCAATTGTCCCGTAAGACCATATATTCCGAATCTATTGCGTTGCTTACAATGTCAGCGCTTTTGGCACTCTAAGAACGCCTGCCGAGGCCAAACAACATGTGCTCGCTGCGCTGAGGTTGGTCATGAAAGCACTGAGTGTAAAGCTCAAGAGAAATGTGTAAATTGTAAAGGGGACCACCCGTCATATTCTAGATCTTGCCCGACGTGGTCAACTGAAAAAGAGATTACCGCTTTAAAAATTAAAAATAAAATCTCGTATCCAGAAGCTCGGCGAATTGTTTCCACACGCACGCCAATTTCTGTGAAAAGTTATGCAGCCGCTATTACAAAAACTACGAGGACAACTGGTAGTTAAATTTCTACAGTTACAATAACTGAAGCCAGCTCATCTACACAAGCAGAAATAACCGAAACACCAAAAATTATTGCAGTGGATACAAGTAAGACTATCCACTACACCCATAAAGAAAACCAGAAAACTCTGATCATGGAATCTGGGGTACAGGCCAACAAAGAAGAGGTCAAACCTTTCAAAAAAACCATGATATAAAAGAAGACGTGATGCAAATGCATGCATCTGAAAGCGATGAATGCCTCATGGAAGACCAGTCATCAAAACCGTCGTCTTTTAGATCCTTACAAGGAGCCAGTGAAAAAACTTGATGCCCTCCTTTATTTCCTGCAACTGCCGTGGTCTAAAAAGTCGACTTGATGATTTCAAATACATCATTTCAAAGTACCAGCCCGCATGCGTTGCTCTTCAAGAGACATTTCTGAAGAAAACCATGTCAATGCGAGTGCGTGGTTATAATTGTGTATGACGGGATGTAGATGGCGCTGCATCTCCAACTGGAGGTGTATGCCTTTTTACGTCCAATCTTTATCCCAGTAATGTCGTCACACTGCAAACATCATTACAGGCTGTGGCTGTACGGATTCAAACCCATTCTTTAGTCACAGTCTGCTGTGTTTATTTACCACCCAACGATGTTGTGCCACAAGTGGATTTGAATCAATTAGTCAGTCAACTGCCAGCTCCTTTTATTTTGCACGGTGACTTTAACGGACACAGCCCTCTGTGGTGGCATGATGATATCAATTCTCGTGGACGACAGATCGAACAGTTGATCTCTGATCACTGTCTGTCTTCTCAACAACGACGAGAAAACTTACTTCCATGCACCCACGAGAACATTTCACTCCCTCGATCTAGCCATCTGTTCACCAGTTCTGCTACCGATGTTGAATTTTGAGGTTAATAAAGATCTGCACAACAGTAATCATTTCCCTCTCCTAGTCTCGCATGTTAATGGTGCGGGGACAGGACTTCGTCCCCCCCACTTATTTTCATCGCGCAGACTGGGATAAATTCACACGGTTAGCAGTTATCAACGAATCAATGGTTCAGAATGGGGCAGATGATGATACCGTTTTAAATGTCACTGAATCTATTCGGAATGCTGCCGATGCAGCAATTCCAAAAACATCTAATTTTACTCTGAAGCTGTGCAGACCATGGTGGAACTCTTCCTGCCAACAAGCCAAAAAGGAACAAAGGAGAGCGTGGGGTATTTTCAGGAAATACCCCACCACTGAAAATCTCATAGCGTTCAAACGTGCAAAAGCGTTAGCTCGTAGAATACGTCGTCAATGCCAGAGAGAATCTTGGATCAAGTATGTATTTTCAATCACATCGTCAACTACCAGCCAACAGTTATGGAGAAAGGTCAAAGCAACGAATGGCCTTTATCGGGAACTTACCATTCCGATATTGGAAACATCGACTGCTTTGTATTCATCACCTGTCGATGTTGCCAACTTGATTGGCCAAACTTTTGCTAGTGTGTCCAGCTCCGATTCCCCCTCAGGGGGCTCACCTCCTTTAGGTGAGTTCGGGTTTCACGCTCCCGAGGTACCCTAGTGATCTTTTCCTCTTCCTAAGGGGTTTACTGTCTTTGGTAAACATGGGCTTCACGAACCCAGGGTACCCCAGTGATCTTTCTCTATTTTCGGCCCTTCTTCTTGCCATTCAAATTTCCCTTTTCTTCTCTTCCCGTCTAGAAGACAGACCAATCTTACAAATTGAACTTCGTTCAATTTTGTCCCTCAGGGGGCTCCCCTTCTTTAGGTGAGTACGGGTTTCACGCTCCCGAGGTGCCCTAGTGATCTTTTCCTCTTCCTAAGTTGTTTACTGTCTTTGGTAAACATGGGCTTCACGAACCCAGGGTACCCTAGTGATATTTCTCTATTTTCGGCCCTTCTCCATTGCCATTCAAATTTCCCTTTTCTTCTTTTCCCGTCTAGACCACAGACCAATCTTACAAAATGAAATTTGTTCAACATTTGTTTTTTCTAGTGAAAAAACTTACGTTTTACTACTAACATATTATGGTTTACATTTTGTATTGAGTTAATTTAGTTTCTTTTTCGTATATTCTTTTACTACTTTGATTATGTTGCTTTATTTATTTTGACTAACAACGTTGGTTTTCCGACCCGCATGTTTGCCGTGTGCGGCGTCCCGTAAGGAGGAAAATGGTGTTCTGGGGATCCTTTGTGTTCCCTTTGTCCACGCTTCTCCCGTAGGGAGGAGATTGATGGCCTAGGGATACCTCTGCGTTCCCTTTGGCCCACGCTTCACTGTAGACGGGCCCCTCAGGGGGCTCACCTTCTTTAGGTGAGTACGGGTTTCATGCTCTCGATGTGCCCTAGTGATCTTTTTTTCCTCTCTCTTCTGTATACGGATCAGCATGCAACTCTACTCTGAAAAAACTTGACCCTGTCCACCATATGGCATTGAGAATCTGCTCTGGCGCGTTTCGCACATCACCAGTGCAGAGTCTCTATGTTAACTGTAACCAGCTTCCTCTAGATCTTAGACGAAAGAAGCTTTTTCTTGCGTATTATTACAAGATCTTGTCCGTGCCATCACACCCTCTGCAAAATGTGTATATGAATACCAGCATGAAGAGACTTTTTGATGCCCGGCCGTCTAACATCCGGCCATTTATAGATAGGATGAAACTTCTTGTTTCCGAACTCGACCTACCTAACGTGGATATCCAGCAAAGAAACATTTTACAATTCCAACCTTGGAACACGCCACATTTCCACTATATTAACCCTTTTGCCTCGTACAGTAAATCCACAGTAACACCCATCGTTTTTCAACGCATCTTCGCTTACCATCGCAGTCAGTATAGAAATTTTTCGCCAGTCTTTACAGATGGTTCGAAACGTACAGATTACGTTGGCTGTGGAGTCGTGATTGAAGATACTACGCACGGTTATAGGCTCGACTCTTCTTGCAGTGTTTTTACTGCAGAAGCTTTCGCCATTTACCGTGCACTTCAATTAATCGACTCCAATATACCCCGTAAATACTGCATCTATACTGACAGCATGAGTGTATTAGAAGCGCTTGAAAACTACAACGATCGGTGTCATCCAGTGGTATGTAATATACTCAACAAAACGAGTCGATTGTACAGCAAGGGTTACGATATAGCATTTTGCTGGCTACCAAGCCACGTAGGTATTATTGGAAACGAACAAGCGGATAACATGGCTCGGTCGGCAACGACCTATCTACCGCTAGCAGTACCGCTTTCAGACATGAAAAAAATCATCCTGCATCATATTTTAACAAAATGGCAGGAATCATGGAGTCAGCAGTTAGATAACAAACTGCACTCTGTGAAACCTGTCATAGGAGCATGGCCTGTGATGCCAATGCAAGAACTAAGTCAGATGACTCGTCTTCGCATTGGTCATACTCGCTTCACACACAGTCATTTATTATTTGGTGAAAACGCTCCTGAATGTCCTTCATGCAAGGTCTTGTACACTGTGCGTCACATTTTAATTGAATGTCCAATTTTTAACAATCATCGCATCACCTTTTTTCATACATCTAATTTAACCTTATCTGACTTGGTGGGAGAATCTCCCCACCAAAATCTATTTGCCTTTCTTTTAAAAATTGGATTTTTATATTTAATTTAACAAATTACCTTTAATTATCTTAACTTTCATTTTTATGTATGTGCATGCAAGCATGCACATATATATTTGTATATATAATATATTTCATGTATATTTTAATTTTGTTTTCATGTTTTAACGAATGTTTGGCGCAGCTTAGCCAAAATTGGCTCTTGCGCCATAAAGCCCTACACTCACTCACTCACTCAAAATACTTCAGAAGGGCTCTCAACTGCCGAAAAAAGATGTTCACAGATTTCACATTCAGTGAAGAAATTAAAGGGCAATTTTGTAATAAATCACTCTTTGAATTCTGGATAGAGGTGGATGCTGAATTTTCTGCACTGAAAACAAAAGCATTTCGTATACTATTAACATTTTTAACAGCATACCTTTGTGAATCCGGATTTTCTGCGATGGCTACTTTGAAGACAAAATATAGATCTGAGCTAAATATCAAAACAACTCTGAGTGTCAATTTCTAATTTTTAGCCTTCCTTTGAAAAACTTTGCTCTTCAAGACAAGCCCATGGAAGTCACTGATAATTATTAAACTTGTTCTTATACTGGCTGAAGTACCCACTCTTAACACGAGTTTATTTTTTTTAAAAAATGATAATATATTATTCTTGATATAATATCTTAATTGTAAGGAGAGTAAAACCAAGTGCATGACAATGTATACTAAAATGTAAAAGGATTTATTGAAATGAATACTCATATTATAAACGGTTTTGAATGAACTGTAATTTTAAGCTTTGCAGAATTAGCATTTAGAATAAATGTTAAGTAATAAAAAAAGAATATAAAATTCTAATGAATAACAATTGTGTTATTTTTAATATTTAAAGCGAGAAAGCCCGGTATCAGGTGTGCACTCGATACTAACGTTAATGGTCGCAGGGAGTGATGCACCCCGATTCTTTTTTTTTTTGTAATTATTTTCAATATACAAGATAAAAATCACAATTTCAGTGAATAATTTAACTAAGAGAAAATATACTTACCTATTTAAAGGATTTTTCTATTTGTCTTTCATAATTTGAGAAAATATCCAATGAAACTGAACTAAATTGTTCCAAATGTGCGTGACCTTAATAAAGGACACAAATCACAGAAACTTTTTGCTAACATTACAGGAAAGCTATTTGCAAGCAAAACTGTCACATTTTGTTCACGTTTTTGTAATTTTAATATCCTTTGATGATTGACAAATATTCTGTTGAACTTTTACTTGCTTGTGTCTTTTTGACAGGGTGAAGTGCATTTTGCGGTACACTTATGGCTTCATATTTTCTTGATAAAATTCTTAATGTAGCTATTGAAAATTTTCCTTTCGTTTCATGTTTATTGCTTTTCTCAAATTTACTTTCGCTATCATGATCAATATGCATTATTTCAGCAAGTGTTTCCCTTGTTTGATCAGCTTCAATTTCCTTTCAGAGAGATCACAGATGCCCAATTCTTTTTTTATATTCTGCTCATTTACATTTATAAACCATAATCAGTCGTTCAACATCACAATTAAAACCACTAAGTTATTCATAGGGGGAAATGCAGCATGTTCAAGAAAATATTTTTGAAAAATAAAGGTCGTTCCGGGAACTCGGTCTAAACAAGTACCTTAAGATTCTAAAAAAACGTTTGCCACTCCCAAAAAAAGAGATATGTTATCAATTCATTTTAGCTCCCATTAAGACTGTCATATTAAAGGGTTCTCTGTCAAGGTCATTGGTAACAAATGAACAGCTTTCCCAGAATGAACGATTTTTGTATTATATGTTTCAGTATACTCATAAAAAATAAATCTTGGCCAATTAATCCTTCAAAGTGCTCAATATGCTTATCCATGTATCAAAAAACTCTTTCACATTGTGAAAAAAAGCGCAACAGAATTATATAATTTACAACTTCCCTAAAGAAAGGGATGCAGGTAACCATAACAGTAAGTTCGAAAGCCAGCAAAAGTAATATTTTAAGTTAAAAGAAACGTAATAAAAAATCTCTCATCGTAGGATTACAGCAAAGCAAACAAAATATTTTTTTTATTTAGCTATAGGATGAAAGATAGCTAAGGAGCGTTCAAAGTAGAATCTTTTATTTTTGATGACCTTTTATCACCAGATGATATATATAAATCATATCAATATAAATCTGTATTTTTTTATTATATCAGAAAGTATTTTTTTTTCATTCCAGTAAATTATTTTTTTTAACCTTTTATTTTCGATATGCTCGCGCCCCCCTTGAAGGGTTATCGCCCCAGGGGCGCCCCACAGTTTGAGAAACACTGTAATATCATGAATTTTTTAAGACCCAATATTCCCCAAGACGATTATTAGGGGAAAGAAGCGGATAGACCCGTCACATACTTGAAATTGTTTTCGTTTTTGTTCATTTTTCATAATAAATTCATATTTCATGTTTGATTGTTATGAAGCAATATAACTACAGACACATCAGTGTAACCTATATCTAATTGAAATCAAACAAATCTGAGGATGCCATGCAATCAGATAATTATCATCTAGAAATGAAGCGCACAAACCACGAAAAAGTACACCTGAACAGGATTCCTCAGACGAGGACATGATTGAGTACGACCTGGACGAATTCGTCCCGGATGAATACGTCCAGAAATATTATAATATTGCGGAATATACCCGTGTTATAACCCCAACTTGTTATAAAAACGTTTTAAGAAGTGATTTTTATTATTTTACACAATTACTTTTATAAAAAAAACATATATCGCTTTTTAACCTTTGTCTAGTTCTTAACATTTTTAATTTTTATTTAACATATTACATTCACTCACTCACTATGATTGATCTGTTTTAAACTTGTTTGAATTGGTGGGATATACCCCACCAAAAATTAAATGCTTTTATCTCATGAAAATAAAATTCATATTTTTAATATTTTACCTTATATTTTATTACTTTGTTTTAAATATTATAATACGTTTTTAATATTTTTTAACAATTGTTTGGATCAGTATATATATAACCAGAATTGGCTCTTGCGCCAAAAACCCCAAACTCAAACTCTAGAAACGAAGCTCAAACACCATTTTTCGTTTTCACATTTACTTAGTATTTTCGAAAGATCGAAAAATAGCTGTCTTCTCAGTTTTCAAAATGCTTTCTTTTCGAAATATTTCAAGAGTATTCGAAGATTTTGTCCTTTAAGGAGAATCTTTTTCATTGTTTACGCTTTAATTCCACAACGGGTTTCATGGCACCTTGCCAGTTACTTTAACGAATATTTTACAGGGTTTCAGAGATTCGAAATGCTGAATAAAACTTATTTATGGTTTTCGTAATCATTTCCTTTGGAATTATCTCATATTTAATGGACGCATAGCATTTGACTAAAAGTCGTGACAGTATTAATTCGAGATAAAAGCTTTCTTGATAAATATTCGTGGGAAAAGATATGTTAAGTATTTGTGTTGCCTTGAAAGGCTAGAAATAAGAAGGTACAAAGACATTGCGATTTAGTGTTCTTTGTGTTGAATAACTGAACATTTTGAAAGCCTTCAAATATTTTACTATGAGCATTGTTGTTTTTCCACCTTTCAGTAAAAGAATGAAAAAAATGAAAATAAAAAAAATTGTTAAATACCAAGGAATGGGAACTATGTGAATAAGATGAAAAACCACAATGCGTGCTTAAAGATGAAGTGATAATGATAAAGAAACTTAAATCACAGAAAATTTATAGGGGGTTTATATGGGATACATATGGAATATATATAAATATATATGTATATACAGTCGAACCTCTATATTGCGAACTTTTTCCTGGAACCATGCACACTTCACGATTTTCTTCGTAAAATAACCTCTCTATAGCGAAGTGCGTTTTCTATATAACGAACTTTTTCTTTTGTAACTCAACTTTTGTTCTTTTTTTTTCAAGTATTTCTGAAAAAATTTCAATTTATTCTCTCTTTAAAACATTTTATGGTGATCCTAAATCTTGAACTGGTTTTATTAGATCCTAACTCGCTGAGAGCAAGAGTTCTGGATGATTCATCCGAGGAGTGCAACCTTTAACCCTCATTTCCCAGTTCACAAGAAACATCTTCGATATCCTTTTTTCCCCTAAGGGGTTTACTGTCTTTGGTAAACATGGGCTTCATGAACCCAGGGTACCCTAGTGATCTTTCTCTATTTTCGGCCCTACTTCTTGCCATTCAAATTTCCCTTTTCTTCTTTTCCCGTCTAGACCACAGACCTATACAAAAAAAAATGAACCTAGTTCAAATTTTGTTTTTTCTAGTGAAAAAACATACGTTTTACTACTAACATATTATGGTTTAGATTTTCTATTGCGTTAATTTAGTTTCTTTTCGTATATTTATTTTACTACTTTGATTATGTTACTTTATTTGTTTTCTACTAACAACGTTGGTTTCCGACCCGCATGTTTGCCGTGTGCGGCGTCCCGTAAGGGGGAAAATGGTGTTCTGGGGATCCTTTGCGTTCCCTTTGCCCACGCTTCTCCAGTATGGAGGAGATTAGTGGCCTAGGGATACCTCTGCGTTCCCTTTGGCCCACGCTTCACTGTAGACGGGTGGCAGGAGTGAGCCCGCTCCTGTCAATCGGCTGGTAGTACCTCTCTTCGGTGTCCCCGAAGAGACACTGCTGTAGGGTTAGTGCTGCAGATAAGGGGTGTCGGGTTTACCCGTTGGATCCTCACCCTGGACTGTATCACTATGTTCTGGGTGTACTCCAGGTAAGCGCCGTGCCTGGTTTTGGCCAGTTGACCGGCACACTGCCTCCCTTGTTGGACTCCGTGGTGGGTGGAGGCACGCCAGGATGAAGTGGTATACGCGTTGTTATGGATCCAATACTGCTGTGCCCGGGTAAAGGCCTCGTATTACCCAACAAACCTAACGTCGATGAAACTGCCAAAAATTCACGATTTTTAATTTTATCCTTGCCAAACAATGATATGAGTAAAAAATCGCCATTTGCTATTCATAAAGCACTAATTGGAATAGGTGGCGAACCTAAATCAATAAAACGTTTACGATCCGGAGATCTCCTAATAGAAACTACGTCCGCGTTACAAACAAAGTCATTTCTTCTCGCGAAATCATTTCTTAATGAACCAGTATCAATAAGTCCGCATAAAACCCAATTCCTGTCGTGGTTTATTTCTGAACCTGACCTAGTTGACCACTCCTGATACGGAAATCCTGAGGGATTCTCCAATCAGGGTGTTATTCAGGTCAGAAGAATCCAATTAAAAAGACTCAACACTTATTCCAACTAAACACTTAATTTTAACTTTCAATAGCCCAAACTTACCGACAACAATAAAGCTGGCTACCTCAACTGTAAAATCGCTCCATACATACCGAACCCTCTGCGCTGTTTTAAGTGCCAGAGGTTCGGTCACTCCCAAACCTCTTGCCGCGGTCAGTTAACATGCTCTAGATGTGCATCCGTTGGGCATTCTTCCACGGATTGTACTCTGGAGCCAGAAATGTGATAATTGTACCCAGTCCCATCCATCCGATTCAAAATTAGGCAGAGTGGAAAATAGAAAAGCAGATACAGGAAATAAAACAAATAAAAATATTTCTTACCCAGAAGCACGTAAATTAATAGCCCCACAGTCATCTCAAACTTACGCTCAAGCTACCAAATCTTCTACTTCAAATAATTCTACACAAACAGATGAAAATATAACAAAAATAAAATGTCCACCTCTAAAATTACTTGAACCACTCTCATCCAAGCCAAGACCAACAGTATTAGAATCCACTCCTAATATTTCCAGATCATCATCCTCAACACAAGCCCAGCTCTTGCCGTCCACCTCTTCATAGCGCTACTAACTCAGACCCTCAACCTACTACTACTTCCCTAGCAATAACCTAAATACTTCCACTTCATCGTTACCAACTGAAATACCCCCAGCTCTTACAACTTATAATAAATTTGCCACTCTATCAACTGATGTTCAATCATCAGTTTCCATATCAGAATCTACAGCTACATCCAATAAGGAACATCTTAACACATCCCAACGAAATTCAAGAAATAGAAGAAAACGCCCAAAAATACAAAAACCAGAAATAGAAATAAAAATGACTCCACATAAACCCAGAAAGCCAGCACCTCAAGAATATACTACTGATGAAGAAGACATGCTTGTATATGACATAGAGGAAAAACTTGAGCCAGATCCTCTGGATAAATCCAAGATGTCAAAAAATGTTTTATACGATCCTCAAGCATATATACGCAAGTTAACACCAACCCGATTCAGGACAAGTAAAAGCTAATTTTATAACATGTATTGCCCGACTTTGTATTAAACAAAATTGTTCCATTCTCCTTTTCCAATTGTTTTTTATTTTAATATATGGTCTGACTTGGTGGGGCAACTCCCACCAAATTTTCTCTTTAATTACTTGAAAAAGTTTTATGTGATTAGAAATTTTAACTTTTTAGAACTGTATTGTCATTATTTTTAAATATTTTATAAACATTTTAAATTTTATTATAACAAATGTTTGGCGCAGTATAGCCTAAATTGGCTCTTGCGCCATAAAACCCTACTCTCACTCACTCACTCACTCATCCTTTTTTCCCCCTGAGTTGTCCCATATCCCCGGGTACTAATTATAAAATAATGTATGTTTGATATTACTTGTAGGCTTTAAATTAAAAAATGTCTTTAAAGTTCAATACATTTTATTATAAAATTATTTTCTTAATATTGAAAATACAGTGAATTCTTCAAAATTTTTTTCCTGGTTTTTCTTGTAATTTTCTTTCTCTATTTAAAGGGTAAGATATATAAAATAAACATATATTAAAAATTAATAAAATGTGCGAATAATTACTGTTTTTTAATATATAGTGTTTATGAATTTAAAATTTCTTTTATGTGGTTTATATATATAAAGTATATTAAAGGATAAACCTCTATATAACAAATTTTCGATATAACGAACTTTTTCCGGGATATAGCGATTTCGTTATGTAGAGGTCAGGCTGTATATATATATACAGCTGGACTTCTCTCTCTCTATATATATCCCCTCAGGGAGCTCACCTTCTTTAGGTGAGTACGGGTTTCACGCTCCCGAGGTGAACCTAGTGAACTTTTCCTCTTCCTAAGGGGTTTACTGTCTTTGGTAAACATGGGCTTCACGAACCCAGGGTACCCTAGTGATCCTTCTCTATTTACGGCCCTTCTTCTTGCCAGTCAAATTTCCCTTTTCTTCTTTTCCCGTCTAGACCACAGACCTATACTACAAAATGAACGTTTGTTCAAATTTTGTTTTTTTCTGATGAAAAAGCTTACGTTTTACTACTAACATATTATGATTTAGATTTTCTATTGCGTTAATTTAGTTTCTTTCTCGTATATTTCTTTAAATACTTTGAATTTGTTTTCGACTAACAACGTTGGTTTTCCGACCCGCATGTTCCGCATGGATTACGGTTGTGCCATTTATGGATCTGCGTGCAACTCTGCGCTGAAAAAACTTGACCCTGTCCACCATATGGCACTGAGAATCTGTTCTGGTGCATTTCGCACATCGCCAGTGCAGAGTCTTTATGTTAATTGTTACCAGCTTCCTCTGGATCTTCGACGGAGGAAGCTATCTCTTGCCTATTATTTTAAAATCTTGTCCGTTCCTTCACATCATCTGAAATGTATGAGACTCACCACCACCATGAAGAGACTTTATGATGCCCGGCCATCTAACATACGGCCGTTTATGGATAGGATGAAACAACTTATAAACGAACTCGACCTACCCAATGTGGATATCCAGCAAAAGAACCTTTTTCCATTCCAACCTTGGAATATACCACGGTTCCATTCTATCAACCCTTTTGCCAATTACAGTAAATCCACCGTAACACCTATCATCTTTCAACGCGTCTTCGCCTACCACCGCAGTCAGTATAGGGAGTTTTCGGCCATCTACACAGATGGTTCGAAACGTGCGTGTTACGTTGGGTGTGGAGTCGTGATTGAAGATAATATGCTCGGTTATCGACTAGACGCTTCTTGCAGCGTTTTCACTGCAGAAGCTGTCGCCATTTACCGTGCACTTCAATTAATCGACTCCAATATACCCCGTAAGTACTGCATCTATACTGACAGCATGAGTGTATTAGAAGCGCTTGAAAATTATAACGATCGTTGTCATCCAGTGGTTTGTAATGTACTCGACATTACGAGTCGACTGTACAGCAAGGGTTTTGATATAATATTTTGCTGGCTACCGAGCCACGTGGGAATTATTGGTAACGAGCAAGCGGACAGCGCGGCACGGTCGGCGACGACTCATCTGCCGCTAGCAGTTCCGCTATCGGATATTAAGCGATCATCCTGATCATTTTATACAATCTGGCAGGAATCATGGAGTCAGCAGTTGTCAACAAACTGCACTCTGTGAAACCTGTCATAGGAGCATGGCCTGTGATACCAATGCGAAGAACTGATGTCAAATTGACTCGTCTTCGCATTGGTCATCCCCTTACGCACAGGCATTTGTTGTTGGGGGAAGATGCTCCTCGATGTCCTTCATGCATGGTCTCGTACTCAGTACAACATATTTTAATAGATTGTCCGTTTTAATAATTATCGTGTCCCCTTTTTTTTAATTCATCTCATTTAACTTACCTGACTTGGTGGAGAAAAACCCACCAAAACCTTTTCTTTTATTAAAAAATTGGATTTTTATATTTAATTTAACAAATTATTTTAATTGTTCTAACTTTCATTTTTATATGTGTGCATGCAGCATGCATATTGATATATATAAAAAATGTATATATAGTCGTGTGTATTTTAATAATTATTTTAAGATTTTAACAAATGTTTGGCGCAGTATAGCCTAGAAAATTGGCTCTTGCGCCATAAAATAAATTCACTCACTCACTCAAGCTTCCCTTTTTCTTCTTTTTCCCGTCTAGACCACAGACATATTAAAGAATGAACCTTGATCAAATTGTGTTTTTTCTATTGAAAAACTTTCTTTTTATTACTAACATATTATGGTTTACATTTAGTATTTTGTTAATTTAGTTTCTTTTTCGTATATTTCTTTAAATACTTTGAATATGTTTCTTTATTTTTCGACTAACAGCATTGGCTTTCCGACCCGCATGTTTGCCGTGTGCGGCGTCCCGTAAGGAGGAAAATGGTGTTCTGGGGATCTTTTGCGTTTCCTTTGTCCACGCTTCTCCCGTAGGAAGCAGATTGATGGCCTAGGGATACCTCTGCGTTCCCTTTGGCCCACCCTTCGCACTGTAGACGGGTGGCAGAGATGAGCCCGCTCCTGTCAATCGGCTGAGTAGTACGCACCTCTTCGGTATCCCGAAGAGACACTGCTAACAGGGTTAGTGCTGCAGATAAGGGGTGTCAGGTTTACCCGTTGAATCCTCACCCTGGACTGTAGCATTATATTCTAGATTGTACTCTGGGTAAGCGCCGTGCCGCAGTTTTGTGGCAGATGACCGGCACTGCCTCCCTTGTTGGACTCAGTAGGGTGGGTGGAGCACGCCAGGATGAAGTTGTATACTCGTTCTTATGGATCCAATGCTGCTGTGACCGGGTAAAGGCCTTATATTGCCCAAACTTAACATTGATCAGATCTCTGCGAATAGCAGATTTTTATTGATTTCTCTTCCAAACAACGAAATGTCATCTAAATCTCCTTTTGCAATTCAAAAAGCCCTCATAGGAATAGGTGGTAAACCTAAAATCAGTTAAAAGATTACGATCCGGTGATTTACTGATTGGAAACACTTTCTGCTTTACAAACCAAGTCTTTCTTCTTGCAAAAACGTTTTTTCGAATTCAACGGTAACAATAAGTCCTCATAAAACTCTCTTAACTCGTATTAAAGCTGTGTCGTATCTAGACCTGACCTGTTGACCACTCCCTGAACCGGAAATCATGGTGGTTTTCCTGAATTGAGAATTAGCCAATTCAGGTCAGAAGAATAACTAATTAAAAGATGCATCAATAATTCCGACAAAACATACAATTTTTACCTTTTAATAACCCCAAACTACCGACAACTTAATAAAAAGCCGGCTACCTTAACTGCTGTAAAATACGCCCATACATACCGAATCCTCTGCGCTTTGTTTAAGTGTCAGAGGTTCGGACATTCCTAAACATCCTGCCGTGGACAACTTACTTGCTCTAGATGCCATCTGTTGCACATGCTTCCCACAGATTGCAATCCTGGAGCAGAAATGCGTAATATGCTCACAATCTCATTCTTCCGACTCAAAATTGATACAAATGGAAAAGTGTGAAAAATCCAAACCATTAAAACAAATAGAAATATATATCATACGCGAAACCGAAAACTAATAGCCCGCAGTTATCCCAAACTTACGCCCAAAGTTGCCAAACCTTCAAATACTACCAGTACAACACAAACAGATGAAAATATTACGAAAATAGTATCCCCTCAGGAGCCTCACTTCTTTAGGTGAGTACGGGTTTCGCTCCCGAGGTGCCCTAATTGATCTTTTTCTCTTCCCTAAAGGGTTTACTGTCTTTTGGTAAAACATGGGCTTCACGAACCAGGGTACCCTAGTGATCTTTCTTATTTTTCGGCCCTCCTTCTTGCCATTCAAATTTCCCTTTTTCTTCTTTTTCCGTCTAGACCACCGACCAATCTTACAAAATGAACTTTGTTCAAAATTTGTTTTTTCTATAGAATAAACTTTCTTTTTATTATTAACATATTTGGGTTTACATTTGTATTGCGTTAATTTAGTTTCTTTTTCGTACATTTAAAAATTCTTTGAATATGTTTCTTTACTTGTTTTCAACTAACAACGTTGGTTTCCGACCCGCATGTTTGCCGTGTGCGGCGTCCCGTAAGGAGGAAAATGGTGTTCTGGGGATCCTTTGCGTTCCCTTTGCCCACGCTTCTCCAGTATGGAGGTCCTCAGGGGGCTCACCTCCTTTAGGTGAGTTCGGGTTTCACGCTCCCGAGGTACCGTAGTGATCTTTTCCTCTTCCTAAGGGGTTTACTGTCTTTGGTAAACATGGGCTTCACGAACCCAGGGTACCCTAGTGATCTTTTTCTATTTTTGGCCCTCCTTCTTGCCATTCAAATTTCCCTTTTCTTCCTTTCCCGTCTAGACCACAGACCTATATTAAACAATGAATATTTGTACAATATTTGTTTTTTCTGATGAAAAAACTTACGTTTTACTACTAACATATTATGATTTAGATTTTATAATGCGTTAATTTAGTTTCTTTTTCGTACATTTCTTTTAAATACTTTTGAATATGTTTACAACTTTATTTGTTTCAACTAACAACGTTGGTTTCCAGCCCGCATGTTTGCCGTGTGCGGCGTCCGTGGGAGGGAAAATGTTGTTCTGGGGATCCTTTGCGTTCCACTTTGTGCACGCTTCTCCATTGAGGGAAGGAGATTAGTAACCTAGGGATGATTCTCTTTGGCCACGCTTCACATGGAGCGGGTGGCAGGGTAAGGCCCGCTCCTGTCAATCGGCTGGTAGTACCATGGTATCCCCGAAGGGCGCCACTGTAGGGTTAGTGCTGCAGATAAGGGGTGTCAGGGTTTACCCGTTGGATCATCACCCTGGACTGTATCACTTATCTTCTAGGTGTACTCAGGTAGCGAAAGCGCCGTTACTTACGGTTTTGGCCAGTTGACCGGCACACTGCCTTACGCTTGTTGGACTTCGACTGGTGGGTGGAGCACGCCAGGGATGAAGTGGTATACGCGTTCTTATGGATCAATTCTGCTGTGCCCGGGTAAGGCCTTAATTTACCCAAAATTAACATGAACCACACTGCCTGCTACACATGCACGATTTTTTAGTTTTATCTTTACCTAACAATGCCATGTCTCTGAAATCGCCATTTGCCTTGCCATTCAAAAAGCTCTGATTGGAATAGGAGGGAGAACCGAAATCTGTGAAACGTTTACGTTCCGGGGATCTTCTTATCAAAACTATATCTGCCCTACAAAACCAAAGTCTTTTTTCTCCTCCACGAAAACTTTTCTTGATTCACCAGTAACCATATCTCCTCATAAATCACATTAAACACTTGCCGTGGTGTCATTTCGAGCCTGGTTAATGACAACCCCTGATGCAGGAATCATGATGGATTTTCGGTGGGGTATTATTCAGAGTAAGAAAAGAATAACAATAAAAAAGATTCAACAATTATTCCGACAAAACGACAATAGTAACTTTTAATACTCTAAATTGCCACAACAATAAAAAGCCGGATACCACTGGTGTAAGATACCCACATATATTCCAGGTCTCCTCTGCGCTGTTTTAAGTGCCAAATTTCAGTCATTCTCAAACTTCCTGACTGCAAGTGGACAACTGACACTTTGCTCTAGATGTGCATCTGCGGGCAAATACTTCCACTTATTGCATTCTAAGAGGCCAAAATGTATAAACTGCACACAACCTCATCCATCAGATTCCAAAAATATGCCCTAAATGGAAAATAGAGAAACAAATACAGGAAATAAAAACAAATAAAATATTTCTTATCCAGAAGCACGTAAATTAATAGTCCCACAAATATCTCAAACATACGCTCAAGCTGCCAAATCCTCTACCATAAATAATGCTACCCAAACAGATGAATATATAACAAAAATAAAATGTCCACCTTTAAAATTACTTGAACCACTCCCTAAAACAAATATATCAATATCTACTCCTATTTCCACATCATCTTCAACACCAAAGCCCAACTCATTGCCATCCACCACAGAAATTACCGTCTCTGAGGAACCTCAGTCACCTGTTCCTGTATCTAGTAATGCACTTTCCACCACAAACATTATGTCCACCCCTATTAAAGAAGCTTCCTGCATCCATGTCCGCTTCCTCATCCAACTCCACTTCTACTCAACCTTCCGGCTCTACATTAATAGAGAATTTGAATTCAAAAGGAAACTTCCGGGATAGAAAGAAGAAAAGGGTAAGGTAAAACAGTTTTTAGGGCATAAAAATGACTCCACGCGGGCCGAAAACAGCTTCTGATGAGTATACAACTGATGAGGAAGAAATGATTGTTTACGACGTGGAAGACGATATTGAATCGAATCCCGATTGCGTTAAGAAAAATGGAAAAACTTATAACAAGGGAGAATTAACTCCGACGAGAAACAGAAAATAACTTTTCTCAATACCTGTCAAACTTGGTGGGGAATTCTCCCCACCAATCTGAATTTTAAAATATATTAAAAATGAATTTTATACTTTTTTTAAGATTTTAAATTTTTTAACAGAAATTTTATAAACCTTTTAATGTTTAAACATATATTTGGCGCAGTATAGCCAAAATTGGCTCTTGCGCTATAAAAACCCAAATTCACTCACTCACTCACTCACAAACAACGTAAAGCGGGCTACCTTATTTGTAAAATTCGCCCGTACATTCCACGACCCCTCAGGGGGCTCACCTCACTAGGTGAGTTCGGGTTTCACACTCCCCGAGGTACCCTAGTGATCTTTCACTCTCCCTAAGGGGTTTGCACAATCTTTGGTAAACATGGCTTCACAGACAGGGTACCCTAGTGATCTTTGTCTATTTTTCGGCCCTTCTCCTTTGCCATTCAAATTTCCCTTTTTTCTTCTTTTCCCGTCCTGAACCACAGACCCAAGTTACAAAATGAACTATGTTCAAAATTTGTTTTTTCTAATGAAAAAACTCTTTTTTATTACTAACATATTATGGTTTACATTTGTATTGTGTTAGTTTAATTCCTTTTTCGTATATTTCTTTAAATTTTTTGATTATATTGCTTTATTTATTTTTCGGTGTTTTCAACCCGCATGTTTGCCGTGTGCATCCCGTAGGGGAAAATGGTGTTCTGGGGATCCTTTGCGTTCCCTTTGCCCACACTTCTCCAGTATGGAGGGAGGTTAGTAACTAAGTACCTCTGCGTTTACTGGCCCACGCTTGCCCGCTCCTGTCAATCGGCTGGTAGTACCTTTCTTCGGTATCCCCGAAGAGACACTGCTGTAGGGTTAGTGCTGCAGATAAGGGGTGTCGGGTTTACCCGTTGGATCCTCACCCTGGACTGTATCACGATCTTACGATCTTCTGGATGTACTCCAGGTAAGCGCCGTGCCTGGTTTTTAGCCAGATGACCGGCACACTGCGTCCCTTGTTGGACTCCGTGGTGGGTGGAGGCACGCCAGGACGAAATTGTATACGCGTTCTTATGGATCCAATGCTGCTGTGCCCGGGTAAAGGCCTCGTATTACCCAACAAACCTAACGTCGATGAAACTGCGTTTTAATTTTATCCTTGCCAAACAATGATATGTGTAAAAATCGCCATTTACTATTCATAAAGCACTAATTGGAATAGGTGGCTAAGTCAGTAAAACGTTTACGATCCGGAGATCTACTAATAGAAACTACGTCGTTACAAACAAAGTCATTTCTTCTACCCAAAATCATTTCTTAATGAACCAGTAACAATAAGTCCGCGCAAACCACAATTCCTGTCGTGGTGTTATTTCTGAACCTGACCTGTTGACCCACTCCTGATACGGAAATCAGCAGGGATTCTCCAATCAGGGTGTCAGGTCAGAAGAATCCTATTAAAAGACTCAACACTTATTCCAACTAAACACTTAATTTTAACTTTCCAATAGCCCAAACTTGCAAACAGCAATAAAAAGCTGGCTACCTCAATTGTAAAATACGGCCATACATACCGAACCCTCTGCGCTGTTTTAGGTGCCAGAATTTCAGTCCTCAACCTCTTGCCGCGGTCAGTTAACATGCTCTAGATGTGCATCCGTTGAATTCTTCCCACGGATTGTACTCTGGGTAGAAATAACCCAGTCCCATCCATCCGATTCCAATACTTGAAATTGGAAAATAGAAAAGCAGATACAGGAAATAAAACAAATAAAAATATTTCTTACCCAGAAGCACGTAAATTAATAGCCCACAGTCATCTCAAACTTACGCTCAAACTGCAAATCTTCTACTTCAAATAATTCTACACAAACAGATGAAAATATAACAAAAATAAAATGTCCACCTCTAAAATTACTTGAACCACTTTCTCAAGCCAAGACCAACAGTATTAGAATCCACTCTATTTCCAGATCATCATCTTCAACCCAAACCCAGCTCTTTGCCGTCCACCTCAATAGCAGCCACTCTTCAATACTAGACCCTCAACCTACTACTACTTCCCCTAGCAATAACCTAAATGCATCGTTACCAACAGAAATACCCCCAGTTCTTACAACTTCTAATAAATTTGCCACTCTATCAGCTGATGTTCAATCATCAGTTTCCATATCAGAATCTACAGCTTCATCCAATAAGGAACATCTTAACACATCCCAACGAAATTCAAGAAATAGAAGAAAACGCTTAAAATACAAAAACCAGAAATAGAAATAAAAATGACTCACATAAACCCAGAAAGCCAGCACCTCAAGAATATACTACTGATGACGAAGACATGCTTGTATATGACGTAGAGGAAAAACTTGAAGGCAGATCCTCTGGATAAATTCAAGATGTCAAAATGTTTTAAACAAGCCTCACACATATATACGCGCACGTTAACATAACCCGATTCAGGACAAATAAAAGCTAAATATTTTTTAACCCCGCCTGACTTTTGTTTTAAACTAACATGTTCCATTCTTATTTTTCAATTGTTTTATTTTAATATATGGTCTGACTTGGTGGGGCAAATCCCCGCAAATTTTCTTTATTGTTGAAAACGGTTTAATGTGATTGGAATTTTAACTTTTTAAATTTGTATTATCATTATATTTAAATATTTTTATAAAAATATTTTTAAATTTCTTATAACAAATGTTTGGCACAGTATAGCCAAAATTGGCTCTTGTAAACCCCGTCACTCACTCTTTCACATTGGCCCACGCTTCACTGTAAACGGGTGGCAGGGAGTGAAACCCCGCTCTAATCAATCGGCTGGTAGTACCTCTCTTAAAAGCTGTCCCCGAAGGGAACTGCTGCTCTAGGGTTAGTGCTGCAGATAAGAGGTGTCGGGTTTACCCGTTGGATCACGCCTGAACTGTAGCATTATATTTCTGGGTGTACTCTGGAACGCCGTGCCTGGATTTTTAGCCAGTTGACCGGCACACTGCCTCCCTTGTTGGACTCCGTGGTGGGTGGAGCACGCCAGGATGAAGAGTGGTATACGCGTTCTTGGATCCAATGCTGCTGTGCTTGGGTAAAAGTATTACCCAACAAACTTAACATTGATCAAATTGCCTTACTAATGTCAGGTTTTATTACCATTGCAAAACATTGAAGTGTCTAAAAATCTGCCATTCATAAGTCACTAATTGGAATAGGTGGAGAATCTGTCAAACGTTTGAATCAGGATCTACTGATAGAGACTGTGTCCCTTTACAAACGAAGTCTTTTCTCCTTGCAAACACTTTTCTTGATTCTCCCGTAACAATAACTCCTCAAATAATCACTGAATACTTCTCGCGGTGTTATTTCTGAACCCGACTTGTTGTTGAGAACTCCTGAATCAGAAATACTTGGAAAGGATTTTCTGATCAGGGTGTGATTCAAGTGGGAGGATTATAATAAAAGATGCTACCATTATTCCTGCAAACATATCATTTTAACTTTCAATAGCCGAAACTTCCGTCCACAATAAAAAGCCGGATACCTTAACTGCAAAATTCGCCCGTACATTCCGAATCTCTGCGATGTTTCAATTGCCAGAGGTTCGGACGTCTAAACATCTAACGTGGACAACTTACTTGCTCTAGATGTGCATCTGTTGGACATGCTTCCACAGATTACCCAGTCCTAGAGCCTAAATGTATTAGCACTCTCAACCCACATACTGCTGATTCAAACTATATGCCCAAAGTGGAAAATAGAGAAACAAATACAGGAGATAAAACAATTAAAAATATTTCTTATCCGGAAGCACGTAAATTAATAGTCCCACAGTTATCTCAAACATACGCTCAAGCTGCCAAATCCTCTACCATAAATAATACTACTCAAACAGATGAAAATATAACACTAATAAAATGTCCGGCTTTAAAATTACTTGAACCACTCCCTAAAACAAATATATCAATATCTACTCCTATTTCCACACATCAACGCAAGCCCAACTCGTGCCATCCACAAAGTTAGCGTCTCTGAACCTCAACCACCTGTTCCTATACCCAGTAATGCTTTCCACCCCAACTGAAGCTTCATCATCCATGTCCGCTTCTCATCCCAACTCCCACTACTCCAACCCCCCTTCTAGCTCTACATTGGTGAATTAAAAAAAGGAAAATTCGGGATGAGAAAAGAAGAAAAAGAATTAGGTAAAACGGTTTTAGACATAAAAAATGACTCCCATAGATCAGAAACCAGCTTCTGATGGGTATACAACGGATAGGGAAAGAAATGATTGTTTACGACGTGGAGACGATATTGAATCGAATACCAAAAAAATGGAAAAACTTATAACAAGGAGAATTAACTCCGACGAGACGCACAGAAAATAACTTTTCTCAAAACCTGTCGAACTTGTTGGGGAATTCTCACGAATCTAATTTTAAATATATTGAAAATGATTTTTATACTTTTTAAGATTTTAAATTTTTAACAGAAATTTTATAAACCTTTTAATGTTTAAACATATGTTTGGCTGGTATAGCCAAAATTGGCTCTTCCGCCATAAAACCCCAAATTCACTCACTCACTCGCCCGTACATTTCGAAGATCACTTCGCTGTTTCAACGTACTTGGGGTTCGGACACTCCTAAACTTCCTGCCGTGGTCAACTTACTTGCTCTAGATGTGCGTCTGTTGGACATGCTTCCCTGGTGCACTCTAATTGTGGTGAGGTGAGTGAGTGTAGGGTTTTATGGCGCAAAAGAACAATTTTATGCTTCATAAACGTCGATAAACATGAAAACAATATTAAAATATATTTCATGTATATTATATATACAAATATATATGTGCATGCTTGCATGCACATACATAAATAGAAAGTTAAAATAATTAAAGGTAATTTGTTAAATTAAATATATAAAATCAATTTTTAAAAGAAAGGCAAATAGATTTTGGTGGGAGGGTCTCCCACCAAGTCAGATAGGTTAAATTAGATGTATGAAAAAAGGTGATGCGATGATTGTTAAAGTGGACATTTCAATTAAAATGCTTGACGCACAGTGTACAAGACCTTGCATGAAGGACATTCGGGAGCGTTTTCACCAAATAATAAATGCCTGTGTGTGAAGCGAGTATGACCAATGCGAAGACGAGTCAATCTGACATCAGTTCTTCGCATTGGCATCACAAACCATGCTCCTATGACATGTTTCACAGAGTGCAGTTTGTTATCAACTGCTGACTCCATGATTCCTGCCATTTTTGTTAAAATATGATGGGATGATTTTTCATGTCTGAAAGCGGTACTGCTAGCGGTAGATAGGTCGTTGCCGACCGAGCCATGCTATCCACTTGTTCGTTTCCAATAATACCTACATGGCTTGGTAGCCAGCAAATGCTATATTGTAACCCTTGCTGTACAATCGACTCGTTATGTTGGTATATTACATACCCTGGATGACACCGATCGTTGTAGTTTTCGCGCTTTTAAAACACTTCATGCTGTCAGTATAGATGCGTATTTACGGGGGGATATTGGGGTCGATTAATTTAAGTGCTCGGTAAATGGCGGGTTCTGGTAAAAAAAACTGCAAAAAGTCAGCCTATAACCGTGCGTGGGATCTTTAATCCCACTCCACACCAATTCTTTCGTTCGAACCATCTGTAAAACTGGTGAAAAAATTTTTATCGCTGCGATGGGAAAAATGGTTGAAAAACGATGGGGGTTTCCCTGGTTTTCTTTCAGGGAAAAAGGGGTTTATATAGTGGAAATTTGGGGTGTTCCAAAATTGGAATTGTAAAAAAGTTTTTTTGCGGTATCCACGTTGGTAGGGCGGTTCAAACAAAAGTTTCATCCTATCTATAAATGGGCCGGGTGTTAAGGGCCCGGGGATCAAAAACTCTTCATGCGGTTTTAAACAATTTTGCAGAGGGGGTGATGGCACCCGGGCAAGATCTTGTAATAATACGCAAGATAAAGTTTCTTTTTGTCAAGATCTGAGGCTGGCCCCCCAGGGGCTCACCTTCTTTAGGTTACGGGTTTCACGCTCCCCAGGTGCCCTAGTGATCTTTTTCTTCCGGGGGTTTTCTGTCTTTTTGGGAAACGGGGTTCACCTAGGATCTTTTTTATTTTCGGCCCTTCTCCTTGCAATTCAAATTTTTTTCTTCCTTTCCCGTCGCCCCAGAACAATCTTACAAAATGAACTTAGTTCAAATTTGTTTTTTCTATAGAAAAAACTTTCTTTTATTATTAACATATTATGATTTAGATTTTCTATTGCGTTAATTTAATTTCTTTTTCGTATATTTCTTTAAATACTTTAAATATGTTTCTTTATTTGTTTTCTACTAACAACGTTGGTTTTCCGACCCGCATGTTTGCCGTGTGCGGCGTCCCGTAAGGAGGAAAATGGTGTTCTGGGGATCCTTTGCGTTCCCTTTGCCCACACTTCTCCCGTAGGGAGGAGATTAGTGGCCTAGGGATACCTCTGCGTTCCCTTTGGCCCACGCTTCACTGTAGACGGGTGGCAGGAGTGAGCCCGCTCCTGTCAATCGGCTGGTAGTACCTCTCTTCGGTATCCCCGAAGAGACACTGCTGTAGGGTTAGTGCTGCAGATAAGGGGTGTTTTACCTTTTGGATCCTCACCCTGGACTGTATCACTATCTTCTGGGTGTACTCTGGGTAAGCGCCGTGCCTGGTTTTTGGCCAGATGACCTGCATACTGCCTCCCTTGTTGGACTCCGTGGTGGGTGGAGGCACGCCAGGATGAAGTGGTATACGCGTTGTTATGGATCCCAATCTGCTGTGCCCGGGTAAGCCCTTAATTTACCCAAAATTAACATAGACGAAACTGCTAAACATGCACGATTTTTAGTTTTATCTTTACCTAACAATGCCATGTCTCTGAAATCGCCATTTGCCATTCGGCTCTGTTTGGGAATAGGGGGAAAAAACCGAAATCTGCGAAAGTTTACTTTCCCGGGGATCTTCTTATCGAAACTATATCCCCCCCACCAAAACAAAGTTTTTTTTTCCTCAAAAACTTTTCTTGATTCACCAGTAACCATATCCCCCATAAATCTTTAAACACTTGCCGTGGTGTCTTTTCCCACCTGTTTTTGTTAAACCCGATGGGAAACCCTTTGGGGATTTTTGGTCAGGGTTTTATTCAGGAAGAAGAATAACAAAAAAAAAGACTCTACAATTTTTCCCCACCAAACATTTAATTTTCATTTAAAAACCCCAAAACACCAAACACAAAAAAAGGGGTTACTTGAACTGAAAAAACCGCCCTAAAACCAAACCCCTGCGCTGTTTCAAATGCCAGAGGTTCGGTCATTCTCAAACTTCCTTCGGGGGCAACGACGTGCTCTAGATGTGCATTGTTTCATCTTCCAGATTGCAGTCGGGAGCAGAAATGCCAATTGTTCACAATCTTTTTTGACTAAAAAGCTGTGCCCTAAAGGGAAAACTGAAAAGGAAATTCAAATAATCAAAACCAAAAAAAAATATTCTATCCTGAAGCCCGAAAATTAATAGTCCCAAAAACCAAACATACCCCAAAGCCTAAACACTCAACAGAAACCCAACAACCCAAACTGATGAAAACATCACAAAAATAAAATGCCCACCATTAAAATTACCCAGCCATTTTTTATCCCCCCTTTAAAAAACGAATACATTAATACCACCCTCTATTTCAAATCATCTTTAACTCAAGCACAACTACTGCCCCCTCTTTAATTACGCGCAGTGTCCGCCTCAATCACAAACCCCGTTCTGATGCCGTGGTTACCCAACAAATAAAATTTCCCTTTTTAATAGACACTCCACCACATCTAATAGTTTATCTACATCACTGCATTTTCTTCATCTAATAAAAGCACTCACTTCAACCACTGTATCAATGTTTACACCCCTTTCCAACAAACATGTCCGCTGTTGAAAATGAAACCTCTGTATCCAATACCATACCTTCTCCATCCCAGAATGCAAAAAAATCAAAATCAGGAAAAAACGTCCGAAAAGAAGCCTTACCCCGAAATAGACATAAAATTGGCCTCACAAAACCCAAAAAACAAAACCTATACAAGAATCATCAGACGAGGACATGCTTGTATACGATTTGAAGAAAGGTAAAAACACCAAAAGGGAAAAAAAATCCTTTGAGAGGTGGAAAAATTTTTGGAAGAATGGTGGACGTTTGATTGGAAACGGGAAAAATACTCCCCACGTTGACTCCAACCCCTAACAGAAAAAAACGAAATTTAAAAAAAATAACTTAAAACATCTTGCAAATACTCAATTTAATTTTAATACAAAATTTTACATTTCTGTCGTGTACAAAATTTTACTTAATGATTTCTTTTCTTGACAGGGGGGGATAACACCCGGGACAATGTATTTCCAACTTTTGGGCCTTTAATAAAATGTAACATATAAATATGAATTTTAAAAAAATTTTTAATTAATTTTTATGCTTAAAAATATAATTATAAATTTTTAAATTTCTAACTTTTAAAAAAAAAAAAATTTTTATAGAAATTAAATAAATGTTAAGCGTATAGCCGAAATCGGCTCTTGCACCAATAAAACCCAAAATCACTCACTTACTCACTAGAGGAAGCTGGTTACATAACATAGAGACTCTGCATTGCGGATGTGCGAAACGCGCCAGAGCAGATTCTCACGCCATGGTGGACAGGGTCAAGTTTTTCAGAGTAGAGTTGCATCCGTATATACAACACATCCGTAGTCAATGCGAGAGAGTACGATTGCTCGGATACACTCTGGAGTAATGATACCGATCCGCTCCCCAGGAGGTGTTAGACCAACACCTTCAAGAGGTTTAAAGATTTTTCTCATCTCTTCCGCAATTGTAAAATATGCGGAAGGAAAGTGAGCCGGCGGTTGAAAATTACTCCGAGGAATCGCACGTTTGGAACTACACAGGAATTTGTACAGCCGCCCACGGATGCGTATTTTCGTCACCCCGTTTGCGGCAAAGTGCACACAGCAACTCTGCTGCCGAAATACTATAACCGCTGGTATCGCACCATTTTAAAATATTGCTGACGGCAGTTTGTAACTGTCGTTCAACTCATGCGCATATCCGAGCCTTCACAACTGATCTGCAAGTCATCCACATAAAAAAGAAGCCTGTATAGAAGGCGATAAAAATATTTAAGATGGGTGAAATATGACAGATAAAAGGGCACACTCAGAATGCTTTCCGAGGGACTCCCCAGCTTGTAAAAAGAAGCAGAAAGAGTGTTACCCAAACGAACCTTAAAAGTACGTAAACTTAAAAAATTTTGAATAAAAATTGGTAAATTTCCACGAAGACCAAAGTTAAAAGAGTGCGGAGTATTCCATAGCGCCAAGTACGGTCATATATGCCTTTTCGATATCAAAGAAAATAGAAACAAGATGATTCCTCCGACAAATGCATTTCTAACTTTGTTTTCGGCATGACAATGTTGTCGAGAGTGATCTTCCCCTTACGGAATCTCACCTTGAAACAGAGAGTGAATGTACCCGTTCTTTCCAGCTGATGTTGTAAACGGCATTGACCATAATGTTCCAGTGTCTTACAAAGCTCGTGAGTGCTATCGGTCGATAGCTGAGAGGGTTCTTTTGGATCTTTCCAGGTTTTAGGATGGGATCACTATGGCTTCTGCCATTGAGTAGATACACCTGCTCCCCTCCATATTCGGTTGAATAGGTAAAGGAGTCTTACTAGTGAATCCTCATTCAAATGGCGAAGCACTATAGGGATATTCCATCAGGACCTGACTAGTATTATGGGCTGATGATAAGGCTCTCTTCAATTCCCACATACAAAAGTCACTGTTGTAGGGTAAAGGTTGTCGGTGGCACCTGAGTTTATAGGTGTCCGCTCTTAAACGATTCTAGTCACCTGAAATGCAGGGCTATATGAATCGGAGCTGGACACATAGCAGAAAGTCTGGCCAATCAAGCTGGCCACATCGACAGGTGACGAATACAAAGCAGCCGCATGTTTCCAATACATCGGAATGGTAAAGTCCTACGTGCGCCATTCGCTGCTTTGATCTTTCCATAACTGTTGGCTGGTAGTTGACGATGTGATTGAAGATACATACTTGATCCAAGATTCTCTCTGGCATTGACGACGTATTCTACGAGCTAACGCTTTTGCACGTTTGAACGCTATGAGATTTCCAGTGGTGGGGTATGTCCTGAAAATACCCCACACTCTCCTTTGTTCCTTTTTGGCTTGTTGGCAGGAAAGAGTTCCACCATGGTCTGCACAGCTTCCGATTAAATTGATGTTTTGGAATTGCTGCATCGGCAGCATTCCGAATAGCTTCAGTGACATTTAAAACTGCATCATTAACTGCCCTGTTCTGAACCATTGTGTCGGTGATAACTGCTAACCGTGTGACTTATCCTGAAGCCTGCGCATGAAAATAATAAGCGGGGGACGAATTTTCGTGTCCCCGCACCATTAACATGCGAGACTGAGAGGAAATGGTCACTGTTGTGTGCAGATTCATATCAACCTCGAAATTCAACATCGGTAGCAGAACTGGCGAACAGATGGCTAGATCGAGGGAGTGAAATGTCCTCGTGGGTGCATGGAAATATGTTTTCTCGTCGTTGTTGAGGAGACAGAGACAGTGATCAGAGATCAACTGTTCGGATCTGTCGTCCACGAGAGTTGGTATCATCATGCCCCCACAGAGGGCTGTGTCCGTTAAAGTCACCGAGTAAAATAAAGGTGCTGGCAATTGACTGAGTAACACCAACCAATTTGTGGCACAACATCGTTGGGTGGTAAGTAAACACAGCAGAGACTGTGACTAAAGAATGGATATGAATCCGTACAGCCACAGCCTGTAATGATGTGCGTGCGCATTTTATCATTGGGATACGATGGGACGTGAAAAGGCATACACCTCCAGTTGGAGATTTATCACCATCTACATCCCGTCGTACACACAATTATAACCACGCACGCATTGTCATATATAGTACTCTTCAGAAATGTTCCCCTGAAGAGCAAATCTATTTAAAGTTGGTACGGTGTTTAGCGGATTTGAAATCATCAAGTCGAGTTTCAGACCACGGCAGTTGCAAGAAATAAAGGACATTAAGTTTCGCGGCTCCTCGTAAGGGAGCTAGCAGACGAAGGTCTTGGCGATAAATCTTCCATCAGACTTCGTCGCTTTGTGATGCATGATTTCCATGACATCGTTCCCCTCATATTATGTGGTTTTTATGTTTGGCCTCTTTTTTTGTTTGCTTGCACTCCGTGACTTTTATGCGTGTTTTTCGATTTCTTTATGTTGATGGCGGATACAGCCTGTGCTGCATCCATTGTACGGTCTTGGATTTTTCAGATTCTGCTTTTTCAGATCCTGCCTTTTTCAGATTGTGGAGCCGTAGTTTTGCCGGCTTGAATGCCGCTGAAAGCCTGATATGTTTTGCTGGCTGCAGATTTATAGCTTTTCCGCGTGACAACGCGTCGAGCCTCCGGATAATAAAGTTTATTTTTATTTTGACTGCCGTTATCTCCTTTTCTATCATCCATGTTGGACAAGATCGAGAAAATGATGAATGGTCCCTTTACAGTTAACACACGTTCTTTTTGCTTTACAGTCTGGTGCCACGGCCTACCTGCACATCTAGAGCAGGTTATTGGCCGCAGCAGACCGTTTCGAATGTCCATATTTTTGACATTGAAACAACGTAGCGGGGATTTGGAATGTATGGTCGCGCAGGCAATGGAGATATGCGGCCTTTACGGACTGTGGGAGTTCAGGCGTAGTAGTGCGGCCCCGGATGAGGTGCTTAGTGTTAAGCACCTGCCCATCCCGCCGAATCGTACTCCGCCGAAATTACAGACCTTTTGATCCTGCATGTTCTCCCTGTATCTGTTCGGTTGATACATTCAACAAATCCGCTGCAGAGATGACTCCTCGTGAATAGTTGAGGCTGTTTTGAGGAACGACAGTAACATCAAAGTGGGCCATTTTATTTAAATTCCTAAGGGCGGCGGACTGTTTTCGTTGATGTTACTTCGAGTGAATAAAAGTCCCCGGAGCAAGTATCTACGAATAGTCTTAACCTGCCCTATATTGCTCGTGATCGCTTTCTCGATCAGAAAAGGAGATACGTTTGAAAAGGTATTTGGTGTTTTAATGATAAAGAATCTAGCAGAATCGCTAAATTCTTGTTGCTGTGCTTGAGATGGAAATTTAATTTTATTCGAAACAATTTGTTAAGCTCCACTACGGAGAAGTTACCGATTCTGGCCTCCGTCGGGGCACAAAGAAAACCCTGGGCTCAGTGACGCGGTCGAGTTTTCAACCCGGTCAGCCCAGAAAGAAAGTATTTGATGGCGCCAGAGAGACGTAGTATTTGTTCTCCATAGAAGCAGCAAAACGTTATTCTCTTTAGTTGTCATCATTTTGTTTGGCAGTACGGATTCCTTCCAGTTCTCATCAGGCCCCTGCTAGCCCCTGAATTCCACACTTAACGCCGCGTAACCGCCGGAGTATTCTTCGCGCCAGACGCACGGGAAAACCCCCATAACGTGCTGCCGGGCACGGTCCAAGGCTTGTGTCAAGAGATTTTCGATATGAAGGAGCCCGTCGCTTCAGCGCTTTCGCATCCGCAACCAAGTTCCTTCGTCCTTCACCGCTTTAGGCCGAGCGTTCCTAGAGCCAAACACGGTGACGCACGTAACTCGCCTGCCGCATACCCCCGCAAGCGATCCTTTCCACCGCCCAAATAGTATCCTCGCGGGAGAGGGGCTATAAGGGTGGTACTGAGACCCCTAGAGCTGCCAGTTAGGTATGCAGCAGATCGGGGCATTGATACGTTGCACCCTCGTTATTATTATGTTAATGAAAATATGATTTTTTAAAAAACGTATTTTATGATTTTTTTGGTTTTTATATTTTGTAAAGAATGTTATAAAACTAAAAAGGAAAACTATAATTGGTGGTTATTTAAAGGGAACAGTGATATCTTATCACAAAAAATATAAACGAAAACTATCCCCAAAACATACAAATGTCCAAAGAAAAAAAAGGGGGGAGAGAAGAGAGAGGAAAAAAAGATCACTAGGGCACCTCGGGAGCATGAAACCCGTACTCACCTAAAGAAGGTGAGCCCCTGAGGGGGATTGCACTCTAGAGCTTAAATGTATTAACTGCTCGCAAGCTCATTCCGCCGATTCGAAACTCTGCCCCAAGTGGAGAACTGAAAAAGAAATTCAAGTAATCAAAACCAATAAAAATATACCTTATTTAGAAGCACGAAAATTAATAGTTCCACAGTTATCCCAGACTTATGCACAGGCTCTCAAACCCTCAACTTAACCATAACAACACAAACTGATGAAACCATTAAAAAAAAATATATGTCCGCCGTTGAAGTTATTACAACCTTGATACCTGTTCCAAAGGCAACAATGTCTTCCAAAAATTCCTACAGTTTCCAAATCATCAACCATAACTAAAAAGCAAACCTTTTTACCACCCACATCTTCTGCATTACATCGTCATCTGAATTCAATCATTTGTTCCTTTTTGGTACTACTCCCCCAACTAAAGTCTATCTGCACTTTCCCTACAAATACACCTTTAGAAACTGAAACCCGCCCTTTTGAACCTCTAATAAATTTCCCACTTTTAACTAAAATTTAAACCCATTTTTCCCCTTACCAGAGTCTGTCCCTACTACATCCAATAGTGAACCTTCAAATGCATCAGAAACCCCCAAAAAGTGTAAAATAAACACAACAAATAGAAGAAAACGCCCAAAATCGAAACCAGAAATTAAAAAGGGCCCACAAAAACCCAGAAACCAGCACCTCAAGGTATACACTGATGACGAAACAGTTTATATGACGGGGGAAAAAAACGAGCCAGATCCTCTTTAAAAAATTAACATGTAAAAATTTTTTTAAACAATCACACATTTTTAGCGCGTTAACACCAACCCGATTCAGGACAAGTAAAAAGCAATTTTATAACATGTATTGCCGACTTTGAATTAAACAAAAGTTCCATTCTCCTTTTCCAATTGTTTTTTTTAATATATTTTTGACTTGGTGGGGCAACCCCACCAAATTTTTTTTTTATTACTTGAAAAAGGTTTTTGTGATTAGAAATTTTAACTTTTTGAACTTATTGTCTTTTTTTTAAATATTTTATAAACATTTTTAAATTTTTTTTAAAAATGTTTGGCGCAGTATAGCCAAATTGGCTCTTGCGCCATAAAACCCCTCTCCTCACCCAAACCAACTGTATCTTCCTCATTCCTTGCAGTTACTAAAAAGTCTAATAACTCCCGGCCCCTCAGGGGGTCCCCTCCTTTTGGTGGTTCGGGTTTCACGCCCCGAGGTACCCTAGTGATCTTTTCTTCCTAAGGGGGGTTTACTGTCTTTTAAAAATGGGGTTCCCGAACCCCGGGTACCCCAGGTCTTTCTCTACCCCCTTCTTCTTGCCATTCAAATTTCCCTTTTCTTCTTTTTCCCTATAGACCACAGACCTATATTAAAAAAATGAACTTTTTTTTTAAATTCCCCGTTTTTTTATTGAAAAACTTTTCTTTTATTACTAACATATTATGGTTTACATTTGTATTGTGTTGTTTAGTTCCTTTTTGTTTTTTCTTTAAATTTTTTTATTTGTTTTTTTTATTTTCGATTAACATTGTTTTCAACCCCATGCCCCCCGGGGGCCCCACCTTCTTTGGGAGTACGGGTTTCACGCTCCCCGGTGCCCTAGTGATCTTTTTTTTTTCCCCTCTTCTCTCCCCTTTTTTTTTTTTTGGGCATTTGTATGTTTTGGGATAGTTTTCGTTTATGGTTTTTGCGATAAGATATCACTGTTCCCTTTAAATAACCACCAATTATAGTTTTTCCTTTTAATTTTATAACATTGTTTACAAAATATAAAAATCCCAAAGATACGTTTTTTAAAAAAAAAAACATATTTTTTCATTAACATAATAACAGGTCGCAACGTATCAATGCCGATCTGCTGCATACCTAACCTTTAGCTCTAGGGGTCTCAGTACCACCCTTATAGCCTCTCCCGCGAGGGATACTATTTGGGCAGTGGAAAGGATCCTTTGCGGGGAGGGGTATGCGGCGGAAAAAGTTGCGTGCGTCACCGATGACGGCTCTAAGGAACGCTCAGCCTAAAGCTGTCCCAGAGACGAACTTGGTTTTGCGGATGGCTAGGCGACGGGGACTCCTTCATATCGAGAAATCCTCCTTGACTTCGGCCTTGGACCGTGCCCGGCAGCACGTTATGGGGGTTTCCCCGTCGTCTGGCTTTGAAGAATCCTCCGGCGGTTACACTTGGCACGTTAGAAAAGTGTGGAATTCAAAATTTCTTGGGGCCCTGATGGAACTGGAAGGAATCCGTACTGCCAAACAAAATGATGACAACTAAAGAGAATAACGTTTTGCTGCTTCCTATGGAGACAAATACGTCCTCTCTAGCGCCATCAAATACTCTTTCCTGGGCTGACCGGGTTGAAAACTCGACCCCGTCACTGAGCCCAGGGTTCTCTTTGTGCCCCGACGGAGGCCAGAATCCGTCAACTTCTCCCGTAGTGGAGCAACAAATTGTCTTGACAAAAATTAACTCTAACTCTCATGCACAGCAACAAGAATTTAGCGATTCTGCTAGATTCTTCATTATTAAAACACCAAATACCTTTTCAAACGTTTCTCCTTTTCACGGTCGAAGCGATCACGAGTAATATAGGGCAGGTTAAGACTATTCGTAAGATGCGCTCAAGGGCTATTCCTCGAAGTAACATCAGCGAAACAGTCCGCCGCCCTTAAAATTTAAATAAAATGGCCCACTTTGATGCTTAACTGTCGTTCCTCACAACAACCTCAACTATTCACGAGAGTCATCTCTGCTGCGGATTTGTTGAATGTATCCAACCGAAGAGATACAGGAGAACATGCAGGATCAAAAAGGTCTGTAATGTTCGGCGAATTACGATTCGGCAGGATGGGCAGGTACTTAACACTAAGCACCTCATCTGACCTTTTCTACGCCTGAACTCCCACAGTCGTAAGGCCGCATATCTCCATTGCCCTGTACGACCATACATTCAAATCCGCTACACACGTTGTTTCCAATGTCCAAAGATATGGACATTCGAAAACAGTCTGCCGCAGCCAGCCAACTGCTCCTAAGATGTGCAGAGGTAGGCCATGATAGCGCAGACTGTAAAAACAAAAGGCTGATGTGTTAACTGTAAAGAGGGACCATTCATACATTTTCTCGATCTTTGTCCAACATTAATATTAGAAAAGGGAGAATGGCAGTCAAACAAAAAATAAACTTTCCTATCCGGAGGCTCGACATTGTTACGTATCATCACGCACGCCAGTTTCGAGGAAAAGCTATACATCTGCAACCAGCAAGACATATGTTTCAATAGCCATTCAAGCCGACAAAACTACAGCTCCACAATCTGAAAACACCGAATCTGAAAAAACAGAATCTGAAAAATCCAAGACCATTACAATGGATGCATGCAAGGCTGTATCCACTCCATCCAATACTAAAAGAAATCGAAAAACACGCATAAAAGAATCTGGAGTGCAAGCAAACAAAAAAGAGGTGACAACCTCTCTAAAAAACCACATAATATGGGAGACGATGTCATGGAAATCCATGCATCACAAAGCGACGAAAGTCTGATGGAAGATTTATCGCCAAGACCTTCGTCTGCTAGCTCCTTACGAGGAGCCAAAGCGAAGACTTAATGTCCTTTATTTCTTGGAACTGCCGTGGTCTAAGAACTCGACTTGATGATTTCAAATCCATCATTTCCACGTACCAACCTGCATGCGTTGCTCTTCAGGAGACATTTCTGAAGAGTACTATGACAATGCGTGTGCGTGGTTATAATTGTGTACGACGGGATGTAGATGGTGATAAAATCTCCAGCTGGAGTGTATGCCTTTTCACGTCCCATCATTATCAGTAATGTCGTCACACTGCACACATCGTACTGAGCTGTGGCTGTACGGATTCATATCCATTCTTTAGTCACAGTCTGCTGTGTTTTACTTACCACCAACGATGTTGTGCCGCAAGTGGATTTGAATCAATTACTCAGTCAATTGCCAGCACCTTTTATTTTTACTCGGTGACTTTAACGGACACAGCCACTCTGTGGGCATGATGATACCAGCTCCCGTGGTTGACAGATCGAACAGTTGATCTCTGATCACTGTCTCTGTCTCCTCAACAACGACGAGAAAACATATTTCCATGCACCCACGAGGACATTTCACTCCCTCGATCTAGCCATCTGTTCGCCAGTTCTGCTACCGATGTTGAATTTCGAGGTTGATAAAGATCTGCACAACAGTGACCATTTCCCTCTCCTAGTCTCGCATGTTAATGGTGCGGGGACACGAATTCGTCCCCCCACTTATCATTTTCATCGCGCAGACTGGGATAAATTCACACGGTTAGCAGTTATCACCGACACAATGGTTCAGAACAGGGCAGTTAATGATGCAGTTTTAAATGTCACTGAAGCTATTCGGAATGCTGCCGATGCAGCAATTCCAAAAACATCCAATTTTAATCGGAAGCTGTGCAGACCATGGTGGAACTCTTCCTGCCAACAAGCCAAAAGGAACAAGGAGGTGTGGGGTATTTTCAGGACATACCCCACCACTGGCTTAACGTTCAAACGTGCAAAAGCGTTAGCTCGTAGAATACGTCGTCAATGCCAGAGAATCTTGGATCAAGTATGTATCTTCAATCACATCGTCAACTACCAGCCAACGGTTATGGAAAAGATCAAAGCAGCGAATGGCGCTTTATTGGGACTTTACCATTCCGATGTGGAAACATCGACTGCTTTGTATTCGTCACCTGTCGATGTGGCCAACTTGATTAGCCGAACTTTTCTTAATGTGTCCAGCTCCGATTCATATAGCCCTGCATTTCAGGTGACTAAGTCGTTTGAAACTGGACACCTATAACTCAGGTGCCGACAACCTTTACCCTACAACAGTGACTTTTGACATGTAGAGATTGAAGAGCCTTATCATCCCGGCCCGCCAATACTAGTCCAGGTCTGATGGAATATCCTATGAATTGCTTCGCCATTTTGAATGAGGATTCACTAGTAAGACTCCTTTACCTATTCAACCGAATATGGAGGAGCAGGTGTATCCTACTCAATGGCAAGAAACCATAGTGATCCCCATCCTAAAAACCTGGAAAGATCCAAGAACCCTCTAAGCTATCGACCGATAGCACTCACGAGCTTGCCTTTAGAACTTACTGGAACGTATGGTCAATACCCGTTTCGTCTATCAGCTGGAAAAAGAACAGATGCATTCCTGTGTTTCAAGTGGCTTCCGTAAGGGAAGATCCACTCTCGACAACGTGTCATGCTTGAAAACAAAGTTAGAAATGCATTTGTCCGGAGGAATCATCTTGTTTCTATTTTTCTTTGATATCGAAGGCATATGACCGTACTTGGCACTTATGAATACTCCGCACTCTTTTAGCTTTGGTCTTCGTGGGGGTACCAATTTTTATTCAAAGGTTTTAAGTTTACGTGCACAGGTTCGTTTGGGTAACACTCTTTCTGCTTCTTTTACAAACTGAGGAGTCCCTCGGAAGCATTCTGAGTGTCACCCGCTTTTTTATCTGTCATATTTCACCCATCTTAAATATTTTATGCGCCTTCTATACAGGCTTCTTTTTTATGTCGATGACTTGCAGATCAGTTGTGAAGGCTCGGATATGCGCATGATTGAACGACGATTTTCAAACTGCCGTCAACGTATATTTAAAATGGTGCGACACCAACGGTCGCAAGTATTTCGGCCAGCAAGAGTTGCTGCGTGCACTTTACTTACCAAACAGGGTATTCATCCCGACGAAGCTGCATCCGTGATGTATACAAATTCCTGTAGTTCCAAACGTACGATTCCTCAGGTAATTTTCGACCGCCGGCTCACTTTCGCTTCACGCATATTTTACAATTGCGGAAGGGTAATGAAAAAATCTTTAAACCTCTTGAAGGTGTTGTCTAACACCTCACCAGAGCGGATCGAACATCATTACTCAGAGTGTATCGAGCAATCGTACTCTCTCGCATTGACTACGGATGTGTTGTACATACGGATCAGCATGCAGCTCTACTCTGAAAAAACTTGACCCTGGTATCACCTTAGCATTGAGAGAATCTGCTCTGGCGCGTTTCGCACATCACCAGTGCAGGTCTCTATGTTAACTGTAACCAGCTTCCTCTAGATCTTGGGCGAAGAAGCTTTTTCTTGCGTATTATTACAAGATCTTGTCCATTGCCATCACCCTCTGCAAAATGTTATTACATATGAATACCAGCATGAAGGAGCTTTTTGATGCCCGGCCGTCCTAACGTATCCGTATTTTATAGATAGGATTAAACTTCTTGTTCCGAACTCGACCTACTAACACGTGGATATCCAGCAAAGAAGCATTTTACAATTCAACTTTTTAAGAAAGTACGCCACATTTCCACTATATCAACCCCTTTTGCCTCGTACAGTAAATCACGGTAACACCCATCGTTTTCAACGCATCTTCGCTTACCATCGCAGTCAGTATAGAAATTTACTTTCGCCAGTTTTTTACAGATGGTTCAGAAACGTACAGATTACGTTTTCTGTGGAGTCGTGATTGAAGATACTACGCACGGTTATAGGCTCGACTTTCTTCTTGCAGTGTTTTTACCAGAAGCTTTCGCCATTTACCGTGCACTTCAATTAATCGACTCCAATATACCCCTACAGCAGAAATACTGTATCTATACTGACAGCATGAGTGTATTAAGCCCAGAAAACTACAACGTCCGGTGTCATCTAGTGGTATGTAATATACTCAACATAACGAGTCGATTGTACAGCAAGGATTTACGATGTAGCATTTGTAGCACAATACCAAAGCCACGTAGGTATTATTGAGCGAGCAGAAGCGGATAGCATGGCTCGGTCGGCAACGACTTCCTATCTACCGCTAACAGTACCCGCTTTCGAACATGAAGAAAATCATCCTGCATCATATTTTAACAAAATGGCAGGAATCATGGAGTCAGCAGTTGGAGTAACAAACTGCACTCTGTGAAACCTGTCATAGGAGCATGGCCTGATGCCAATGCGAAGAACTGATGTCAAGATTGACTCGTCTTCGCATTTGATTCGCCTCGCTTCACACACAGGCATTTATTATTTGAAGTGAAGCATCCTGAATGTCCTTCATGCAAGGTCTTGTACACTGTGCGTCACATTTTAGTGGATGTCCAATTTTTTAACAATCATCGCATCACCTTTTTTCATACATCTAATTTAACCTTATCTGACTTGGTGGGGAGATTCTCCCCACCAAAATCTATTACCTTTCTTTTAAAAATTGGATTTTTATGGCCCCAATTTTAACAAATTACCTTTAATTATTTTTAACTTTCATTTTTATGTATGTGCATACAAGCATGCACATATATATTGTATATATAATATACATGAAATATATTTTAATATTGTTTCATGTTTTAACGAATGTTTGGCGCAGCTTAGCCAAAAGTGGCTCTTGCGCCTTAAAACCTACACTCACTCACTCACATTTCAACCGCATGTTTTGCCCGTGTGCGTGGCGTCCGTAAGAAAATGGTGTTCTGGGGATCCTTTGCGTTCCCTTTGCCCTTCTCCAGTATGGAGGAGGTTAGTGGCCTAGGGATACCTCTGCGTTCCCTTTGGCCCACGCTTCACTGTAGACGGGTGGCAGGAGTGAGCCCGCTCCTGTCAATCGGTTGGTAGTACCTCTCTTCGGTGTCCCCAAAGAGACACTGCTGTAGGGTTAGTGCTGCAGATAAGGGGTGTCGGGTTTACCCGTTGGATCCTCGCCCTGGACTGTAACTTTCATTTTTATGTGTGTGCATGCAGGCATGCACATATATAAAAATATTTGTATATATATGTCGTGTGTATTTTAATAATTATTTTAAGATTTTAACAAACGTGTGGCGCAGTATAGCCAAAATTGGCTCTTGCGCCATAAAACCCTACATTCACTCAGTCACTCACTCGCCCTGGACTGTAGCATTATATTCTGGGTGTACCCTGGGTAAGCGCCGTGCCTGGTTTTTGGCCAGTTGACCGGCACACTGCCTCCTTATTTAGCGGACTCCGTGGTGGGTGCGGAGGCGCGCCAGGATAGTGGTATACGCGTTCTTATGGATCAATGCTGCTGTGCGGGTAAAGGCCTCGTATTACCCACTCTCAACGTCGATCAAATTTCGCAACAAACCAGATTTTTACTATTTTCCCAAAAAAAGGGGAAACCCTCGGGGGGCTCCCCTTTCTTTGGTAGTGGGTTTCACGCCCCGGGTGCCCTAGTGATTTTTTCCTCTTCCAAAGGGGGTTTTACTGTTTTTGGGAAACATGGGCTTCACAACCCGGGGTTTCCCTGTGTCTTTCTCTATTTTCGGCCCTTCCCCCTTGCCATTAAAATTTCCTTTTCTTCTTTTCCCTTTGGGCCCAGACCAATGTTACAAATGAACTTTGAAAAATTTTTTTTTTCTATTAAAAAAACTTTTTTTTACAAAAATATTATGGTTTACTTTTTGATTGTGTTAGTTTAGTTTTTTTTTCGTATATTTCTTTAAATTTTTTTTTGATTATGTTGCTTTATTTTTTTCGATTCACCGTGGTTTTCAACCCGCATTTTTGCCTTGGCGTCCGTAGGAGGAAAATGGTGTTCTGGGGACCCTTTTGCTTTCCCCCTTTGTCCCCCCCCCGTAGGGAGGAGTTTTCCTAGGGATACCTCTGCTTTCCCCTTTGGCCCCCTTCACTGTAGACGGGTGGCAGGGGACCCCGCCCAATCGGCTGGAGAAACCCTCTTGGGTTTCCCCGAAGGTCCCTGGGGTTAGTGCTGCAGATAAAGGGTGTCGGGTTTCCCCTTTGGGACCCTCCCCTGGACGAATACCGGGGCCCGGGAAGCCCGTGCCTGGATTTGGGTTGACCGGCACTCCTCCCTTGTTGGACTCCGTGGTGGGTGGGGGCCGCCGGATAAAGGGTAACGCGTTTTTTGGATCCAATGCTTCTGTCCCCGGGAAAGGCCCGTTTTACCCAACCTAAATATTGACAAAATTGCATAATACAATTTTTTTAATTTTCCTTTCCCGAACAATGAAATATCTTCGAAATCCCCTTTTGCTATTCAAAACCCCTCGGGAATAGGTGGTAAACCTAAATCAGTTAAAAATTAAATGGGGATCTACTAATTGAAACGGCCCACCCAAACTAAGTCTTTCCTTCTACAAAAGTTTCTTTAAATTTACCTTTAATAATAAGCCCGCAAAAACCCAATTCATGTCGGGTGTCATTTCTGAACCTGACCTGTTGACCACCCCCGATGCGAAATTCTGGGTGGTTCTCCCCAGGGGTACCCCCAGGTGGTACGGGTTTCACGCCCGAGGTGCCCAGTGATCTTTTCCCCCTTCCCAAGGGGGTTTTCTTTTTTGGGGGAAAAAAAGGGCTTCACCCCAGGGTCCCTAGTGATCTTTTTTCTTTTTCGGCCCTTCTCCGCCATTCAAATTTCCCTTTTCTTCTTTTTCCCCTCTGACCACAGCCAATCTTACACAATGAACTTTTTCAACATTTGTTTTTTTTTTGTGAAAAACTTACTTTTTTTTACTAACATATTATGATTTAGATTTTCTATTGGTTAATTTGTTTTTTTCGTATATTTCTTTGAATATTTTTTAAATTTTGTTCCTTTTTTTGGGGCGACAACGTTTTTTCCACCGCATGTTTGCCGTGTGCGGCAACCCCCAAGGAGGAAAAGGTGTTCCCGGGGATCCGCGTTCCCCTTTTTCCACCTTCCAGAAGGGGGGGATTAAACCTAGGGGTACCTCTGCGTTCCCTTTGGCCCCCGCTTCACTGTGGGGGGGCAGGGTGAGCCCCCTCCTGTCAATCGGGTGGTATACCTCTTCGGTTCCCCCCAAGAGACACTGCTTAAAAGGGGTTATTGAGATAAGGGGGGGTCGGGGTTTTCCCCTTGGTTCTCACCCTGGGCTGTATCCCATCTTCGGGTGTACTCTGGTTAAGCGCCGTGCCTGGATTTGGCCAGTTGACCGGCACACCCGCCTCCTTTGTTGGGTCCGTGGTGGGTGGGGGCACGCCAGGATGAAGTGGTATACGCGTTGTTATGGATCCAATGCTGCTGTGCCCGGGTAAAGGCCTCGTATTACCCAACCTAAATATTGACAAAATTGCGACTAATACAAGATTTTTATTACTTTCCTTACCGAACAATGAAATGTCTTTGAAATCACCTTTTGCTATTCAAAAAGCCCTCGTAGGAATAGGTGGTGAACCTAAATCAGTTAAAGATTAAAATCAGGGATCTACTAATGAAACGGTCTCTGCTGTACAAACTAAGTCTTTCCTTCTAGCAAAATCGTTTCTTAATTCACCTTTAATAATAAGCCCGATAAAACTCTGAATTCATGTCGGGTGTCATTTTGAACCTGACCTGTTGACCACCCTGATGCAGAAATTCTGGATGGATTCTCTTATCAGGGTGCAATTCAGGGTCAGAAGAATAACAATTAAAAAGATGCATCAATAATTCCGACCAAGCATATAATTTTAACTTTCAATAGCTAAACTTTTGCATCTATTGGCCGACTACCTTAACTGTAAAATTCGCCCATATATTACCGAATCCTCTGGGCGCTTTAAGTGCCAGAGGTTCGGTCACTCTAAACTTCTTGCCGCGTTTCAGTTGATACATGCTCTGAATGTGCAACCGTTAGGGCGTGCTGCACGGATTGTACTCCTGGGCCAGGAAATGTGATTGACTGTACCGAGGCCCATAAACTAAGTCAAAGTTATGCCCGGGAAATACTGGAAAACTGAAAACAAATACAGGAAATAAAACAAATAAAAATATTAATACTTATCTTGAAGCCCGTAAATTAATAGTCCCACAATCATCTCAGCCTTATACGCTCAAGCGGCCAAATCCGTATTAAAAACAATTCTACTCAAACCGACGAAAATATAACAAATGTGAAATGTCCACGCTTTGAAGTTGCTTCAACCACTTTCATCCATCCCAAACCAAATACATTGAGACATAGCCATCCTGTATTGACCATGTGTCTGGTTTCACTTGTAAGCTAGAGGTGTGGGATTATCAAAATAAGTGATGTAATTCTTAATACAACTTTTAATGGAAGTAACTTATATTATAGAATTCTAATTTGACAAATTTAATTAGAGTGAGTCGAGCCCAAATTAAATGCGTATTTGAGTCAGATCACGCAACCTAGATCCTCTATCTCAATTATCATAAATAATTCTATTCCTCTAATTACTTATATCAATATTACTTTTCAGTTCTAGTTTCCTTGACCACAGAGGTATATTATCTATAAACTTTATATATAGAAGATTCTTACGATCCGCAATACTAGCTAATTCTTGATCCGCAAGATTTCACACTAAACTTTGTCACGCACTATCAGTCAAGACAGTTCCACACTAATGTCTCTCTGAGGCTTTACCGCTATATCTAGAAACACCACGGTATATCTAAGCTTTCCATATCCTTTTTATAGTATATCATTTACATATTTTGATCTCGTTTATGCTTCCCGAGGTATTGGGTTGGAAGAAGTTTTGCCATTGTCCGTGACCCCGTCAAAGGCTATAGGAGTCATGTTAATCAGAAAGGCGAGAAGCGTCACAACCCCTCCAAGAAGAAAAAGCAATGAGGATTTGCCAAGGGTTCTCAATGCCCATAATAAATTACTATGTCACAATCTCTAAAATTTAACCCCAAAACGGGTTTATTTCTAAATTTTTAATCTTAAATCTTCGTTTTGCTTTATAATTTCCTGGCTTATCTATCTTACGACTTTAATTTTCATTTGCAATTTTAATCCTTCAAATTTAACTTTTATAATTTCCAAAATTTTATCACTTGACTTTAATTTTCATTACTCATCTTAGAATTTTGTATTCAATTTAATTTTAAACTCGTGACAATAAATTTTACTCCAATAACTTAGGCCAACATTAATAATTACTGTTAATTTGTGCCTACTCTCCTTTACATTCGTTACTTAAAATCATTACATACACTTAAAAACTATTATTCTGGGTGCGGGTTAAATCTAACACACTACATATGGGCTGGTACTTCTGCTCCTTTCTTAGCACAACCTGGAAACTTACGTTGAAGCTATACTTTCAAGATTTTTCAGGTCCAGTCTCCCACAATGAAACTATTTGGGTCCTCTATTTCTATAATATTAATCAATTTTCACATATATTATTTATATATCACAATAAATTTTTATCTCCATCCCCATCTGGTTTCCAACAAAACTTTCCCAATGAGCCGCGCAGCATCGTTATGTACATTGTTAGTGCCTTGACTTACGCCGCGTTTCCTGAACCAGATGCCTCATATCCTTAACAATACAACAACATATATATATATACATATTATACAATTACAAACATTTTTCAATAGAAACCATTGCAACAAATAACCAAAGAGGAATTTTCGCATCTCACGGAAGTCATACATCAGAAGTAAACAAATGTGTGAATTACAAATGTTTTCTTCAGAAAAAATTTTTAACAAATTAGTTTCCCAAAAATTAAATGAGCACTCATTGCTGAGTATTTTGACTTGGCTTATAACTTTAAGCACCGCCCGAGACTTCTTGCTTTGCAATAATTCTTCCGACCACTTGTTGGAAGATCATAAAAAATGAAACAATACAACCTGATTTTTATATTCGGTCTCCCACATTTCACGTTCAACGATGAGGTGTCATCACTCTTCATTCCTTGGTTGTACTGGAATTTTGTTGTAAAGGCTTGTAATCTCCTTGTCGTCTTCCTTGCCTTCCCAACTGTGTTCTTGGCTGGTCAGGGTTGTTTCTGTTCTCCGTCGTGGCCTTGGTGCTTGTAGTTCTTTTCATATGGAACTTCCGTTGATTCTCTTCTGCTTTTTTTCTATCTCTAGAAATAGTACTAGATGACATTTGGTCTTTATTATGCGCCTGTATTATTACCCTTTCTTTTGCCGCTTTCTTTGTGGTCCACTTGTCCCAAACACACCTGATGTTTAATACCTCTATTATATTTAAACTTTTTTTTGTTTTATTTCATTCCTAATGAATTAGGTAGGTAATCTGACCAGTGATTTGTTTTTTATAGGTCCTCTCTGTATTTTATGTGGTTGATTGGTTACCAATCCCTTTTTGCCCTCTAACCTACGTTTCACCGCAGATTTTTCTTTCCCATATTGTGACTCATTTAATCGCCGGGTGTACTTTTTCCGAAGTGCAGGTTTCCTGACTTGATCTTATACTATTTGGGATACCTGTTCCTAATTCATTTTCAAATCACATTTCCTATGACGTACCAGAGCTGTATTTGATCTACGTTAACTGTTAATCTTTTTCCTGATTTCCATATTACAATGGTATTAAAGGTTCCTAACTTCTAAGACTCTACATGAGTCCCTCGATTTTTGTTTAAATTTAGCGCATACTTGTTAGGTGCTTTGAACTTACAAGTGTGTTTCCAAGCTAAAACCCAATCATTTTGCCTTTATTTTTTATGTCTTTTCGTCTATTATAATATTTTTCCCACACCTTTCCTGTTTAATTTTCATTGGCATTAAAGCTTCTTTAAAGCTTTTTCTGTATATCTTGAATTTTGAATTTAGAGGCTTTCCGATATCATAACTAGTTTGCACGAAATGGTTATGAAATCAATTTTCGACCTAAATAAATTCAACCAGTGTTTTCCCGTTGTTTCATTCACCGCCATTACGAATAGCGTAAGCAAAACTCCGTAAATTGATCCAAATTATCGTGTTGATCATTAGCATAATTTGCAATCATTTGCACTGTCATACTCGATTAACTCTTTCAGTCCGATTTGCTTGTGGTCGATATGCAACAGTCTTCACATGCCTTATGCCTACTCTTTCCTTAAGTGCTCAAAATCTCAGGATATAAATTGGGGACCATTATCACTTGTAATTTTATTGGGGCTCCATAACTTTTGATGTAAAGTTATCAAAAAAAATATCCTTATTATACGAGATGAGGCCTTTTTTAAGAGGTATAATTTCCATTTACTTTAACAGAGGCAGAATAAGTTAATACTAAGAAAATATAGCGAGGATTTACGTCATTCTCGATATGGGATACGGGCCTATAATAAATCTAACGTCACTATATATTCGGATAATTCGATATAATTGGATTTAACCGACCCAGCTGGTAACGCGTTTTTATATGGATTGTCAACAGCACACATATGGCATGTAGAGACATATTGATCAATAAATTTTCTCATGTACGGGAAATAACAAACGTCCGGAATTTTTATGATACGTTTTTAAATCTGCCTGCAGTGATGTCCACTTATTGACATCATAGAATTCTCCTCATTATTTCATTCATAGAGATTTTGGAATGTATACACGCATTCACCTAATGACTTTGCGTGTTTCATAAAATAGCAATCCTTCAATTAGAAGCAAATCAAGTGGGACCAATTCCTCACATATCGTTGCGTGCCGAGTTATCTTCGGGTTTTCTAAATATCTATATATATGACCTAATTCGGTCATTTTTCTGTTCCCCTTATTAATTGTTCCACGCAAGTAAGTACCGTGCGTTATAGCTGAAATTAATTTTATCTCAATTATATACTAATGGTGGATTCCTTGAAAAGAATGTCAGCCACTGCATTTTGAGTTCCGGTATGTTCCCATTCTATATTGGAATTACTACTTCTTTGGTGCCCATCTAATCCCATCCTACTCGATAAATTTTTTGCCATGTGTTAGGCGTGTTAATGCGGCGTGATCTGTATTACCTTAATTGGTAATACTCCTAAATATGTTCTAAATTTGTTCAACGCCCACTTTACTGCTAGACATTCTCTTTTCCGGTTACTGTGTAATTCCTCTCTGCTGCGTTGAACCAGTGCGAGCGCAAATACGACTGGTCTGTTTGTTGGTTAAGTACTGCTCTAAACCAATCTGAACCTGGCATCTGTAAAATAACTCGAATGGTTTCTGAAAGTTTGGTAATTTTTAAAACTGGCGCTTTTTATTTACCACTTATCCTTGAAGACTCTTCAGATACCTTTTGGCTTCATTAGGACCAGACAAATTTTTTAAGTGCCGTTTAAGATTATAAAGTAGCTCACGAAATATCTGCATAATTTTTAATAAATTTCACTTTGACCACCACTGGGACATACCTAAAACTTAGATACCTCTTTTGAGTTGCAGGGTGGTTTCATCTCTTGTATAGCTCTAACCATACAATGCTCATCCGTTTAATTCATGCTGCTATAGGTAATCCCAAATATTTCAATTCATCGCACCCAATTTACATTTTTTCCTTATTTAATGTCAATCCTGTCTTTAACAACAAAACTTCCCTTAAATGTTCAACATGGTGAGTGAATGATGGAGACGCGATAATAACGTCATCCCATGTAAGCACTCCACAAATTTCCCTATCACCGGTTTTAGGGATTATGTCCAATTTGCTTTGAAATTGGGAACACTCCTGATAAACCGAATGGCATCAGCAGAAAGCATAAATTACACTTTTTACTTTACAAATGGGTCAATAACTATATGGCGGGTTTTGCCATTTGAAAATACCACTTCTTAGATCAAAGAGATGACATTATTGTTGTATATGGTACGTAATTCGTTAATAAATCATCTATTAACGGTAAAAGGGTATCATGGATACTGATCGAATTTAATTTTCTATAGTCTGCACAGTCTGTACGGATTATCCGGTGGTAAGCCATTAACCTTGCGTAATACAACGGGTGAGCGCGTGGCAGGACTGAATTGGAACAATCGTTTCCTCTTGTAACTTATTTTGTATGCTTGAAAATCTGGTATTAGCACTTAGTGCGATCATACTTATAAGGCCCTTGACTACTGGTGGGTTATCTCCGTGTCAATTTCATGAGTATAAAACATGAGTAAGACCTGGTTTGTCTGAAAATAACCACTTTAAAACTATTAAACAATTTTTGTAAGTTTTTGTTTTTCTACTTCCCCAATTTTGTTTTAGATAAATCTATCTCAACTTTTTTTTCTCTTTTTAAAATGGTTCAACCACCTTATTTATTTGAGAATCTGGAATTTTCAACGATTTTGATTAAAATCTAATACGATTCTTGACGCACTTATGAAAATCTATACCTAGAATACACCGTTATTAGTACTCAACACGTAAACCAGCCAATTTACTTCGAATTGTCTGATCCTAATTTTTCAATTCTACAATCCCCCTGTTTTGGCATTTCGCACCTGTGCTGTTATTACCTGGAAACCGCGATTTTTTATTTGTTTATAAATAAAATATTTTCTATATACTTCCGATATAAGATTTATCTGCTCCGGTGTCCCATAGCGCTTTCAAAAATGTGTTATTTAATAAAATAGGCGCATTAGGAAGTTCTACGGGGTGCTATACATATTGGAAAATCATTATCTCCTGTCGACCTCTTGAGGTTGATCATTATTATACACAATATTGTCGTCCCTTTGCCCGTCCTATACTTTCGATTGAAATTATCACTCGAACCCTTATTTCTACGGTCCCCTCTATTAAAGGCCATCATTTCACTCATTTCAGAATGGTAACCCCTATTGCTGATTCTTTGATCATTATTAAAACCTATTCCTCTCGAAGACCCTCTATTATTTTGACGGCTATTCTCGTAAAGCGACTCATTTCTGTTATTTGGTCATATCGCTGTTCAATTCCTCCAGTTTCTACCATTGGCTTCAAAATTGGGCATCCTATGCGCATTTTGACCTCGTCTTTTCCTATATTATGGTTCACGATAACCCCTTGTAATTTGCAAGAAATATCTCTCTTCGGAATTTAGCAGGACTTCTAAAGGGTTGCATCGTGTTTTCCAGCTGGATTTCGGACTTCCACGTAGTCCTGGATCTGTAGGTTTCAGAGTCGAACTAAAGTACTTGATCCACTAAGTCTGCTTAGGACATTCCTAATTCTAAGCTTCTCTCTATTTTTGTGTCCTTACACAAAATCAGTCGCCTCCTGATTTCTTCCCTGCTGTGATGCATAAAGAAACTCCGACTGTAGTTCTTTTTTGCATTTTTGAAGTCGCGGGAAAAGCCTTCGCTAATTCAGCTTTGAGCTGCACAAAATCCATGTGTATTTTGTACTAACAACGAACCAAATATCGGAATGCCAATCTTGACCCTTCCCTGAGATGGCTTTTAAAAAGTAAGCACACTGACAGATTACTTAGGATTTCGTAACTGTATCCTTGTATCGGAAGCACATAAATAAACTCTGCGAAAGCATTCTCGACCCTGAAAAGTACATTTCAGGTAGAATCGTATATTTCCACCTACATTTACTGGCAGAATTAAGTACGTTCGGGGCGCCATTGAGACATAGCCATCTGGCGGTAGTACTTGTCTTGCCGGTTCCGTAGCTAGAGGTGTGGGATTATCAAATGATGAGACATAATTCTTAATACAACTTTTATTATTAAGTAACTTATATTACTTAAATTCATTTGGTAGAATTTAATTAGAGTGAGAGTCAAGCCCAAATTAAATCACGTATTTAAGTCAGATCACGCAACTAGATCCCTCTATCAGGTATCATAAATAATTCTATTCCTCCTAATAATTACATATATCCAATATTACGCTTTTTCCAGTTCTGGTTCCTTGACACAGAGTAGCCATCTGGCACATATATGAAGGTTCTTGATCACCAATGCCTTCAATTCTTGATCCGCAAAGATTTCCGCACTAACGCTTTGTCCGCTATCGATCAGAATGATTCCGCACACAATATCTGGAGCCTGCGCGCTATATCTAAGCTTGCCACGATATAATACCGGCTTTCCACATCATGCCTGGTATATCTCATTTACACATATTACTGATCGTTTATCTTCTTGGTATTGGGTTGGAAAAGTTTTTGCCATTAATCGTGGCCGTCAAAAGGGCGCATAGAGTCATGTTAATCAGAAAGACGCGAGACGTCCACAACATCAATGGCCGCTCTGTTTTTACCACGTCATCTTCAGCCGGGCAGAACTCTTACCCTCCATTTCTTCAATAGAAACTACAGTCCTCACTTCAGACCTCAACCACCTACACTCACCACTACAAATACATCTTCAAAACTGGAAACCACCCTCTTGCAACCTCCCTAATAAATTTACTGCACTTTTAAATGAAATTCAACCATTTGGATTTTCCCTTACTGAATCTATCCCTACTACATCCAATAGTAGACATTCGAATGCATCTAATCCCAAAGAAGGTGTAAGAACAGAGGAAATTCAGAAATAGAGGAAAACGCCTAAAAGTACAGAAACCAGAAATAGCAATAAAAATGGCTCCACACTTGAAACCCAGAAAGCCAGCACCTCCAGGAGGTATGCTACTGATGACGAAGACATGTATGTATGAGTGGAGGGAAGAACTTGAGCCAGATCCTACGGATAAATTCACCATTTCTGAATATAATAGAAACAATCCTGACAGAAAAATATATACATTCACTCCGACGCGTTTCAGAAAAAAGTAGGAATTAATAAAAATTAACATAGACATGGTACTTTCCAACTAAAACTTTCATTAGTCTTTTTAATGCTTTCACTTTTTATATATCTTGTTTGCTTTTTATTTTTGCGAAAACAAGAGTCAAGCAAGCTAGATTTTTTAAATTTTAACTTTTAAAAACTGTGCCGTCAATATTTTTACACATTTTATCAAATGTTTTAATATTTTAACAAATGTTTGGCGCAGTATAGCCAGATTGGCTCTTGCGCCATAAAACTTTCAAGTCTCACTCACTCTCACACTGGTGGATTCTCTTATCAGAGGATTTATAATTCAGATCGAAGGCCAACAATTAAAAGATGCATCAATGATTTCAGTCAAGCATACTTAAAATTTTAACTTTCAATACATTTTAAACTTCCATCCACAATAAAGCGGCTACTAACGTTCAACCCATATATGTACTACAGGTCCTCTGCGTTGCTTTAGAGGTGCCAGGGTTTCCGGTCATCTAAAACTTCCGCCGTGGACAACTGACTTTCTCTAGATGTGCATCTGCTGGGCATGCTTCACGGAATTTGTTCTTGAACCGATGTATAGAAGTGTTTCTGAACCCCATTCCGCAGATTTAAAACTGTGTCGAGGTGGAAAGGCGAAGAACAGGTGAAATCAAAACAAACCAGATATATATGTTTAGAGTAAAAAAATTAATACCTCCTCAGACACACAATCAGCACGCCCGACTACTTCGTATTCCAAAACTATCGCTACTACTCCAGACAGATGAAAACATCACAAAGGCGTAGAAATGTCCCCACACACTTAAATTTACCAGCCGCTCCGGAAACCAAATGCTTCATCACCTTCACACACCTGCTGTTACCCACATCGCATCATCTTCAACCTAAAACTCTTATTCAGCTCTTCAGTAGCAGTTACAATGTCAGATCCTCAGCCACCTATTCCTGTATCTGAGTACAGTAGCGCCCACCACTAACAATATGACACTTTCATTGAGTCTTCTTCAGCATGCGCTTCCTCATCCGGTTCTGGTATTCAGCCCCCTCTGAATCTTCTATAATATCGTTAAAAAAATGCGAAAACTCACGTGCAGGGAAAAGAAGAGCTACTTCAAAAGAAATATATAGATGGTATATAATGAAATAAGATGGCACCACACAAACCTAAAAAAGCACACCTTTACAGGAATCATTAGACAAGGACATGCTTATATACGATGTTGAAGAAGAGGTTGAATCACCAAAGAAAAATAACCCAAAAAAAGGAAATGAAAAAATTTCGAAAGAATGGTGGCAGACGAAGCTTGGAAACGTGAAGAGTACTCTCACACGTTGATCCAACCTAACAGAAAAAAGTCGAAATAAAAAAAATAATAATAATAATAATAATTTTTAAAACATCTTGCAACATACGCAATTGAATTTTAATAAAAAGATTTTACATTTCTGTCTTGTATCAATTTTATTTTTATTTTTATGCATTTTTTGACATGGTGGGGATAACACCCAACACAATGCATTTCCGCTTTTGCCTTTTAATAAAATATAAACGTATAAATATGAATTTTTTTAAAAACTATTTTAATAAATTTTTAATACACATTCATGTTTAAATATAAATTATATTTTTATTTAAATTTTTAAATTTTTAAAATTTTTTTATGGAAATTAAAACAAATGTTTGGCGCAGTATAGCCGAAATCGGCTCTTGCGCCAATAAAACTAAAAATCACTCACCACCACAGCCCCTCAGGGGGCTCACCTTCTTCAGGTGAGTACGGGTTTTACGCTCCCGAGGTGCCCTAGTGATCTTTTTTCCCCTCTCCTCTCTCCCCTTTTTTCCGGACATTTGTATGTTTTGGGATAGTTTTCGTTTATGGTTTTGTGATAAGATATCACTGTTCCTTTAAATAACCACCAATTATAGTTTTTCCTTTTAGTTTTATAACATTGTTTACAAAAATATAAAAATCCCAAAAAAATCGTAAGATACTTTTTTAAAAAAAATCATATTTTTTCATTAACATAACAGGTCGACGCGTATCAATGCCGACTGCTGCATACCTAACCTTTAGCTCTAGGTCTCCAGTACCACCCTTATAGCCTCCCGCGAGGGATACTATTTGAGAGTGGAAAGGGGCCTTTTCGGGGAAAAGGTATGCGGCGGAAAAGTGTGCTCACTGATGACGGCCCCTAAGGAACGCTCGCCAAAGCGGTCCCAGAGGACGAGGAACTTGGTTGCGGATGGCTAGGCGGCGGGGACTCCTTCATATCGAGAAATCCTCCTTGACTTCGGCCTTGGACCGAGATGTACATCCGTTGGGCATTCTTCCACGGATTGTACTCTAGAGCCGAAATGTGTTAATTGTACCGAGCCCCACCCATCAAATTCAAAGTTATGCCCAAAATGGAAAACTGAAAAAGAAATACAGGTTATCAAAACTAATAGAAATATACCATATATAGAAGCACGAAAACTAATAGCTCCACAATTACCCCAATCTTACGCTCAGGTTACCAAACCCTCTACTGTTACCACTACAATGCAAACAGATGAAATTATTACCAAAATAGTCTGCCCACCATTGAAACTTTTAAAAACTTTAATATCCGTTCCGAAGTCTACTATATCCCCCTCAGACGTTGCAGTTACTAAATCTCTACATCAACTCAGGCAACACTCTTACCATCCACATCTTCTGTTACAATTACATCGCCATCAGAATCTCAACCTCCTATTTCTGTAATAGATATTGCTCCCGACACTTCTAATAATTTAGTCTCAGATCCTCAATCCCCCTCAGGGGGCTCACCTCCTTTAGGTGAGTTCGGGTTTCACGCTCCCGAGGTACCCTAGTGATCTTTTCCTCTTCCTAAGGGTTTTACTGTCTTTGGTAAACATGGGCTTCTACGAAGCAGGTACCCTAGTGATCTTTCTCTTTTTTCGGCCCTTCTTCTTGCCATTCAAATTTCCCTTTTCTTCTTTTCCCGTCTAGACCACAGACCAATCTTACAAAATGAACTTCGTTCAAATTTGTTTTTTCTACAGAAAAAACTCTTTTTATTACTAACATATTATGGTTTACATTTGTATTGCGTTAGTTTAGTTCCTTTTCGTATATTTCTTTAAATTTTTGATTATGTTGTTTTTATTTATTTTGTTTAAAAAGTGTTTTTCAACCCGCTTTTTTTCCCGTGTCCCACCCCGTAAGGGGAAAATGGTGTTCTGGGGATCCTTTGCGTTCCCTTTGCCCACGTTTCCCAGATGGAGGGGGAGGGGCCTAGGGATCCTCTGCTTTCCCCTTTGGCCCACCTTCACTGTAGAGGGTTTTTCGGAGGAGCCCCCCTGTCAATGGGTTTTAGTCCCTTCCCCCCTTCGGTGTCCCCGAAGAGAATGCCAGGGTTAGTGCTGCAGAAAAGGGGGTGTGGGGTTTTTACCGTTGGATCCTCGCCTGACTGTAGCATTATATTCTGGTCCCGGGAAGCGCCGGCCTGGTTTTGGTCGTTGACCGGCACACTGCCCCCCTTGTTGGACCCCGTGGTGGGTGGGGGCACGCCGGGATGAAGGGGGTTAGGGTTCTTATGATCCAATGTGCTGTCCCCGGGGAAAGGCCTCGTATTACCCAACCAAGTATTGAAAAAATTGCGACAAGCAAGTTTTTTATTACTTTCCTTCCCGAATAATGAATGTCTTAAAATCCCCTTTTTGCTATACAAAAAACACTCTTTGGGAATAGGGGGGTGAACCAAAAATAGTCAAAAGATTAAGATCAGGGGATCTACTAATAGAAACACTTCGCTATACAAACCAAGTCTTTTCTTCGCAAAACGTTTCTTAATTCCCCTTTTTTAATAATAACCCCGCATAAAACTCTGAACTCGTGTCTGGTTATTTCTGAACCTGACCTGTTGAACACCCCTAAACCCGGAAATCCTTGATGGATTTTTCGAAAGGGTGTAATTAGGCAGAAAAATTTTAAAATTTAAAAAAAGATGCATCAAAAATTTCCGACCAAACATATAATTTTAACTTTCAATACCCCAAACTTCCATCCACAAAAAAAACAGGCTACTTCTTGAAGTTTCGCCCCTACATCCCAAACCCCCTCTACGCTGTTTAAATGCCAGGGGTTTCGACACTCCAAATTTCCTGTCGGGTCAACTTTACTTGTTTAGATGTGCGTCTGCTGGACGTTTCCCCCAAGATTGCATTCTAGAGCCAAAATGTGAACTGCCAAAACCCTCATCCATCAGTTTCCCAAAAATTTCCCCCAAAGGGAAAAAATAAGAAACAAATACAAGAGATAAAACAAATAAAATGTTTTTACCCGGAAGACGTAAATTAATAGCCCCAAAGTTTTTCTCAAACATACGCCAGGCTGCAAAATCCTCTACCATAAAAATCCCCCAAAACAGATGAAAATATAAAAAAAAATAAAATGTCCCCTTTTTACTTGAACCCCCCCCAAAACAAATATATCAATATCCACCCTATTTCCACATCATTTCAACGAAAGCCCAACTGTGCCATCCACCACAGAAATTCCCGTCCTGAACCTCAGTCACCTTTTCCCTGTATCTAGTAATGCATTTTTCCAACAAACAATATGTTACCCTATTAAAGCTTCATCATCCATGTCCGCTTCCTCATCCAACCCCACTACTCAACCCCCCTTCTGGCTCTACATTAAAGAGAACTTAAATTCAAAAAAAAAAAAAAAAAGGAAAAATTTTTGGGGTAGAAAAAAGAAAAAAATTAATTAAAAAAGTTTTAGACATAAAAAAAGACTCCCAAAAGACCGGGAAAAACCCGCTTCTGATGAATATACAACGGATGAGGAAGAAATGATTGTTTAGACGTGGAAGACGATATTGAACGAATCCCCGACGTTTTAAAAAAAAGGAAAAACTTATAACAAGGGGGAATTAACTGACGGGCACAGAAAATAACTTTTCTCATTATTTGTAAACTTGGTGGGGGGAAATTCTCCCCACCAATCTAAATTTTAAATATATTGAAAAAAAAATTTTATACTTTTTTAAATTTTTAACAGAAATTTTATAAACCTTTAATGTTTAAAATATGTTTGGGCAGTATAGCCAAAAATTCTGCGCCATAAAACCCCCAAAATTTACCACCCCCAAACCCTAACTGTAAACCATAAAACACAAACTGATGAAACCATTCAAAAAAAGTATGCTGCCGTTGAAGTTATTACAACCATTGATACCTGTTCCAAAGGCAAAAATGTCTTCCAAAATTCCACAGTTTCCAAATCATCAACCATAATCAAGCAAACCTCTTACCATCCACATCTTTTGTAACAGTTGCATCGCACTGAATCTCAACCATCTGCCTTTTTAAAACTACTCCCACCCCCTCTAATAAATTTTTTCTACATCTATACGTTTCCTTCATCTAATAAAGCACTCACTTCAACCACTGTATCAATGTTTTAACCCTTTCAACAAAACATGTCCTGCTATTAATTTGAAACCTCTGTCCCAATACCATACCTTCTACATCCCAGGATGTAAAACAAACTTCAAAAAAGCAAAAAAAAGATCCGAAAAGAAGCCTTACCTCCGAAATAGACATAAAATTGACGCCTCACAAACCTAAAAGCACACCCCAAAAGGAATCATCAGACGAGGGCATGATTGTACGATGTTTTAGAAGAGATGGAATCACCGAAGAAAAATAATTCCTCAAAGGGGGGTAGAAGTACTTTCGGAAGAATGGTGGCAGACTGAATCTTGGAAACATATAGAAACCCCACACGTTGACTCCCAAACCCCCAACAGAAAAAAAACGGGAAATTAAAAAAAAAAAATTTTTTAAAAATTTTGCAAATACTTTAAATTGTTTTTAATACAAAATTTTACATTTCTGTCATGTATTAATTTTTTCTTTATGCCCTTTGTTTTAAATTTATCCGTTATTTTAAGATCTTGTTGACTGTTGGGGGGTAATACATCACCACAATTTCCCCCTTTTGACTTTTTAAAAAAATGTAAAAAAAATATGAATTTTTAAATTTTTTTAAAGAATTTTCATGCTTAAATATAACTTTTATCTTTAATGTAAAAATTTTAAAAAAAAAAAAAAATCTTTTTTTGGAAATTAAAAAATGTTTGGGGAGAAGGGAAAACGGCTCTTGCGCCAATAAAACCAAAATCACTACCCACATTCATGTGTTGATGGATTTGGGAAAACCCATGTTGGACGTTCTCGCGTTCTTTTTCAACATAACTCCCATTCTTTGACGGCCACGATTAATGGCAAAAATTTTTCCCAAACCCCAAAACCAAGAAGGAAAAAGGGGGGAAAAAGCAAAAAAGATATATTTTAAAAAGGATAGAGGGTTTAGTGAGATAGGACGGCAATCTTAGAGATAACTTAGTGCGGAAATCGAACAAGGTTGACGACCTTAAAGGAAGAAGGATACGCCCATTTCAATATTGTTAATTATAAAAAGGGGTATAGGCCGGAGTATATTTATCACAAGTAGCAGAATAGAGTGTCTTCAACCAAGATGGGAGGGTTACCTAAAAAAAGGAAATATTTTGTATGGGGTTAGATTAGGGATAATTAAATATAATTAAATAAGGGATCTATTTTGGGATCTGACCAAATATTCAGTTTAATTTGTGGCTTTTCCACTTTTAAAAAAAAGTTTTTCTTTTGAATTAAGTAATTTAAGTTATTCTTAATAAAAGTTGTGTTAAGAATTTCAAAATGTCTCATCTTTTAGATAATCCCACACCTCTAGCTTACGCGGATCCAACAAGACATAGCTATCGCAGGATGGCTATTTCACAATGTATTCTTAGTGTTGATTTTATAAACGGATCAAAGATTGTTTTAGACTTTGATCGAAAATCGTTGAATATTCCGATTCGCAGATAGATAGGGTGGTTGAAACAGTTGAAGAGGAAAATGTTGAAATAGATTTGTCTAAGACAAAATTGGAGGATAAACAAAAACAGGAACTACAAAATTTGTTTAGTAGTTTTAAGGGATTATTCTCAGACAAACCAGGTCTTACTCATGTTTTATGCCATGAAATTGATACGGGAGATAATCCACCAGTAGTTTCCAGGCCGCACAGATATGATCGGCAAAAGCAAGCGATAATATATTTTCATATACAAAAAATGTTAAGAGAAAAACAATTGTTCCAATTCAATCCCCGTACGCGTCACCGGTTGTGTTATGTAAGAAAAATAATGGGTCACCACCGGATAATCCGGAAGCATATAGATTTGCGGCAGACTATAGCAAACTAAATTCGATCACTAAGTATCCGCGATATCCCTTACCGTTAATAGATGATTTAAGAACGAATATCACCTATACGACAATAATGTCATCTCTTGATCTGAGAAGTGGGTACTTTCAAATGGCAGTAACCCCAGTCATATTGCGACATAACCATCGTTCGATAGCTATGTCGTGGGGTTTCCGCGTAAGTTAGAGGTGTGTGATTCTCGGAATGATGAGACATTCTATAATTCTTAATATGACTTTTATTAAGAATTTAACTTAAATTACTTAGATATCGAACAAACTATATTAAGAGAGAATAAACCACTACGCGTAGTCTTAACTAACTCGGATCGCGCAATTAGATCACTTATCAATATAAATATATTATATCTACCTAATCACAATCTCAAAAATATACTAGCGTTCAGAATATAATCTTTCTACCTTGGTTGAATACTCAACGGTTCAATTACTTTCAGATAGGCAGTTGGGCTCGCATGCAATAGTATGCACCTTGTAGTAATGTCTAGATATCCGGGAGGCTTTGGTAGGCCGTCAAATTACACTTCTACCTTTTCCAAACAGAGCTTTCTATAAATTGCCATCCTTGCTCACTAAACTTTCTATTCTTTTAAAGGTTATCTTATTTGCATCTATGCTTCGTTTCAATTCTTGGATTTGGGTTGGAAAAGTTTTGCCATTAATTTTGGCCGTCAAAGAACATAAGGTTATGTTAGAAGAAGAACGCGAGAGATGTCACAATATTGTTAAGACCGCATTCTTAGTAAAAAGTGGCACTTATGCATTCCGGCGGATGACAATCGGCTTATCAGGGGTGGCTCCCAATTTTCAAAAGGTAATTGACCTAATCCTGAAACCGGTGATAGGGAAGTTTGTGAGTGTCTATATGGATGATGTAATTATCATATCTCCATCGTTCACTCACCATGTTGAGCATTTAAGGAAAGTTTTTTTTTTTTTGCAAGGGTTGACATTAAATAAAGTAAAAAAATTTTTTTAAAAAGAATTGAGGTATTTAGGATTAATTATTAGAGAAGGAATCAAAACGGATGAGAAAAAGGTTGAGCCATACTGAGATAAACCCCCCCAACCAAAGGAGGTGCCCAAGTTTATGGGTATGCCCCAGTGGAGCAAATTTATTAAAAAATTGATTTTTGTGGGGCCTTTTAAATCAAACTTTAAAAAATTGGGGTTTCCACTGAGGCGCAGAAGGATTCGCCCCGCAAACGGCCTAACAAAGGCGCCAGTTTTAAAAATTCCCGGGTTTTAAAAAGCCTTCAATTATTTACAGATCAGTTCAATGGGTTTTGGGGAGCAGTTTCAATCGGAAAAAAAGACCGTTATTTGCTTCACTACCTGGAAACCGCGGAGAAATTATACTGTAACCAAAAGAAATGTCAGAGTAGTGGGCGTTGAACAAATTTCGAACATATTTAGGAGCGATGCCAAAAAGTTATTACAGATCACGCTGCCTTAACACGTCAAACGATGGAAAAAAATTTTGCGGTAGGGACAGATGGGCCTCAAATTAGCGGAATTTAATAAGAATGGGAACATAGCCCGGAACTCAAAATGCGGTGGTGGAATTTTTACTAAAAACCCGGGTTGAAAGTATTATGGGAAAAAAAGTTAATTGGCAATAATCAAGTCTAGTACTTATTTGCGGGAACAGAAAAAAACAGGAAAAAGAATGACCCAGAATTGGTCAATCTATAGATATTTAAAAAACCCAAAAGATAAATCTGTTAATGCGACGTTTGTGAGTGGCCCCGTGCCCTCCGTCAAATTGAAGGTTTTTTGTTTTATGCGAAACACCCTGTTGGTGAAATGCAAATACATTCCAAAGTCTTTAAAAAATGACATCTTACGCAAATTTTCATGACAGGCCAATGCGGGCATTTAGGCAGATTTAAAACTTATCATAAAAATTGGGGACGTTTGTTATTTCCCGTTTTGAGAAAATTTATTGATCAATATGTATCTACATGCCATATGTGCCAAGTTAATAATTATAAAAACGTTTCCCAAATGGTCGATTTAAATGTATCAAATTATCCAAATGAGATAGTTCGTTGATTTATTAGGCCCTATCTTTTCGAGGTGAGACGCGACATGGTCGTTTTTGTTGACCATGGTGGGGTTCACATAAGTTAGAGGTGGGGTTTCAAATAGAATTTTATAATTTTAAAGATTTTTTTTAAGAATTTAACTTAATTCCTTATATCGAACAACTTATATTGTGAAAATAAAAAAAAACCCGTGTCTTAATTAACACAGATCGCGCAATTAGATCACTTATCAACATAATTATACTATATCCCCCTCACACAATCTTAATAAAATATTTCGCATTCAGAATATAATCTTCCCCTGGCTCCAAACGTCCCAAACCACATCAGATAATTCTTACGCTGGCATACTGGTTTACCCTTTGAATGGCCAGCTTTTTGTGATTTTGGGGGCCTAATCAACACTTCTATCTTCTCTGAACTGAACTTTCACTAAATTGCCAACTGCTCCCAAAAAATTTTTATCCTTTTAAAGGTTATCTTTTTCATCTATGCTTCGTTTCCCTCTTGGTTTGGGGTTTGGAAAAAAATTTGCCAATTATCTGGCCATCAAAAAACACAGAGGAGAGAAAAAGGGCGTGAGATTCAAGACGTAAACGTATTTTTTGTAATTTCCGATCATTTCAGCAAATGGGCTGAAATTTCCCTTTAAAAGGCCTCGGGTCTATAATAACGGATACTTTTTTTATAATTTTTTTATCGCGTTTTGGGCTCCAATAACATTAATAAGTAAACGGTCCCCAATTTATTTACGAAAATCGCGATATAAAGTGCAAAATTCAAATTTGAAATGATCAACAGATACTTGGGGAAAATTTATGAGTTTCTTAGCTTTCCCTTAAAAGAGAAAAACCCCGCGGAATTATTTTTGGGGCGAAAGTTGATTTCCCCCTTTCAAAAATTAGTAATGGTTTTGGGCGGAACTGAAATTTGAGTAAAAATATTGAGAAATTTTTTGAAGCTAAATAAAACCGCCCTATGAAAGTGGGAAAAAATATTTTTAAAAGACGCGGGGATTAAAAGGTGTGTAATATTAAAACACACCCTTTAAGTTCAGAGCTAATAAGATTTTGCCCAAATTCAACAAAAAATTTTAAGGGCCGAATAGAGTGTTAGAAGTAAAAAAAATAATAAATTTTTAATAAAGGCGGGGGTTCAGTCAATGTTGATCAAGTAAGAATTATCGTCAGGAAAAGTGACGAGGTTGAGTTAGGAACAGGTCGTTCAGATAGTATTATTCACGTCGGGAAAAGATTTTTTGAAAACCCCATCAAAAGATCAAATAGTCGCCCAAGGGAAGAAGGGTCTGCGGTAAAGCGTGAGTTAGAGGGGGGGAAAAACCAAGTAAAAAAGCAATGTGAGAAACACACGGATGGGGGCGATAAGCCATCCTTATCAAAATCACCCCAACCCTTTTTCCAGTAAAAAAGACAAAAACCAAAAAAAGTGCCCAAAAAAAAGGAGTTAAAGGGTTCGAAATTGGCGGGGTCAAGTTTGCCCACAGAGAAAGGGGTTTGGAAAAAAAACCCAAAACATAAAAAAAAGACCATTGTCATAAAGGGTAACTTTTAAAAAGGGTGGAAGATGAACAGGATGGAAGTAGCTGGAGTTCAATGTAAAAAGGGATTATAACCGGGAAAACCCCCAAAAAGAAAGGATCAGGTTTCCCCTGATGGGCCAAGGGAAATAATGAAAACCCAAAGGGCTGGGAATAGCCGAAGAAGAGTTTAAAAACCCCTACACCCAGGCAACATAAGGGATCACAGAGCAACCGAGGAATGAGAAAAAGGTTGCGAACTTTGGGTTGCGCCGCCCAAATGGAAGTACTGGTGGGAGAAAAAACCAAAAAATTTCGGGGTTGTATTGTTTCTTTTTTTATGTTCTTTCCAAAAAGGGGTTGGAAAATTATTGCAAAAGAAGGGAAGCCCTTGGGCGGTGTTTAAAAAGTTATAACCCAAGAAAATTTTTGACACTACAATGAGTGTATATATATTTTTTTGGTTGAATTTTTTGATTTTAAAAAATTTTTTCTCAATTGATGGAGAAAACAATTGAAATTATGTTTTACGCATGGCCGCCCCTTCGATGACCATTCTTGGATTTTCAGCGTAAGTTAGGGTTGGGATTTCGAAATGATGAGACTTTTTTAGAATTTTTTCATGTTATTTTTTATTAAAAATTTTAAACGGGATTACTTAGATATCGAAAAACCCCAATATTAAGTGAGAAAAAACCAAAACACGTAGCCTTAATTAACACAGATCCCCCAATTTAATCTTATCAATATAATTATATTATTTTCCCTAAACTCAATCTCAAAATATTTTTGCTTTCAGAATATAATCTTCCTACCTTGGTTGAATACGCAACGCCCAACCCCTTTTTCAAATATTTCCCGTGGGGTAAAGGGAATGTACCCTTTGGTTGTTGGGGAATTGTTTTTGATTCTAGGTAACCCGTCTATTAACACTTTTTATCTTTTTAAACCCTGAACTTTTCTAAATTCCCACCCCGCTCCAAAAACTTTTTACCCTTTTTAAAAAGGTTATCTTTTTTTTTTGGAATCTAGCCTTTTTTTCACTTTTTAATTTTTAAAAGGCCAAAGGGGCCCAAAAAGAAAAATGGGTTTGGAAAGGGCTGTTAAATGGAAAAGTTTATTTTACGGAAAATGTCCCCAAACCCCTTTTCCCAAACCAAAAACTTTGAATTTTCAATTCCCAAAAAATTTTTAAATTTCCCTTTAAAACTTTTTCCAAATTAAATTTTCCCAAATTAATTAGAAAATTTAATTTGTTTTAATAAGGTTTTTATTTTAACAATGAAACCTTTACTTTTAAAGGGGCCAAAAATTTTTTATTTCTTTCCCATCCTTACAAACCCCAAAACGATCGGGAGCAGGGTTTTAAGAGTTTGGAAAAGTTTGGGGTTTTTACCTTCTCCAATTTTTGGGAAGTCAATTTTTAAAAAAAATTAAAAAATTCTGCCCCCCCGGGAAATAAAAACCCTTTTAAGTTACTTTAAAATTTTTTTCGGTTTAAAATTTTAATTTTATTTTTTTAAAACCCTTTGTCCAAATCAAACAAAAAGTTTCCAAGGCCGGTTTTTTGATGGAACCCCCCCTTTCCCCAAAACCCAAAGGGAAAAAACCCTAATATAAAAAATAAAAATTAAAACCCATTTCCAAAAGGAAATTTGGCCACGAAGTCATTAAAAAAAGGGATTTACAAATTTTTTCCCCCCCAAAAGGAAAAAAAAAGCCAAAAAACTTCCCATTGTGGTGTAAATTTTTTCCCGGATTATAATTTTTAAAAAACCCCCCAGCTTTTCAAAATTTTTCAATTTTAAAGGGCAAAAAATGAAAAAATAAACATTTTTTTCCGGTCCTCCCAAAACCCCTCCGGAAAAACCCCACCCCGTTCGCCCTCCCCTCTTTCCCTGGTTGCTCGGCCCCTTTTAATTTTGTTCCCCCCAAGGGGGCCTGCAGCCCCCCTTTTTCCCCCATTAAACCCTTTATTTTCGCCTTCCATTGGCCGGTGGGGAAACCCCTGACCCTTTTTCGGCGGGCCGGGGAACTCCCCCTATCCGTTTTTCAGTTGCTTCCATCCTGTTCTTCTTCCCCTTATAAAACCAAAGATTGGATGACAATGGTCGTTTTTTGTTTTGGGTCTCGTTTCTGCCATTTCTGTGGTCCCTTTACCCCAAACCATACGACCGTTTAATTCCTTTCTCTGGGCGTTTTTTTTTTTAGTTCTTGTCTTATTACTAGAAAAGCTGGGGAGTGATCTTTATAAGTGGGTCCGCGCTTATCGGCCCTATCCGTGTTTTTCACATTGCTTTTTGACTTTTTGTTTATCCCGTTTTTCTGTAAAAATCACCCCTTTCCCAGACCTTTTTTTTCTTCCCCTATTGGATTTTATTTGAATTTTTTATGTACGTTATCCCAATAACCCTTTCCTTTCGTGAACTTTTAAAAATCTGAGCGACCTTTTTCCTAACTCCCACCTCGTCACATTTCCCGGGCGATATATCCTTACTTGATCAACATTGACGGTTAACCTTTTTTCCCGACCTCCATATTACAATATTATTATTATTTTTTTACTTCCCAACACTCTATACGGACCTTCAAATTTTTTTTTGAATTTGGAACAGATTTTTTTTAGCTGCTGAACTTAAAGGGTATGTCTCTAATGAATCATCTACCTTAATTTTATTTTTTCCCCTTTTTCGTCTATTATAATATCTTTCCCCTCTTTTATGCCTAACTTTTTTTTTTAGTCTAGCTTCATGAAATAATTTCTCAAATTTTTTCTGCAAATTCGGGTTCCCGGGCCGAAAACATTACTAATTTTTTTAAATGGGGTAATTAACTTTCCCTTTCTAATTCCTTTTTTTTCCCCTCGTTTCTTCCCCCTACCGTACGAATGGCCAATCAAAATCACGTAAAAATTGGTCCCAATTTTCGTGTAGATCATTTACATAATTTTTCATTCATTTACTATACCCGATTTACTCTTTTTTGTCCCCCTTTTCTTGCGGGGTATATGCCACAACCTTCACATGTCAACCCTTACCCTTTCCTTAAAAAGTTCAAAAATTTCGGGTATAAATTTGAAGGGGTTTTAATTATTAATTATTTTTTGCTCCAAAACGCTATATAAAATTATCAAAAAAAATATCACTATTATAAGAGTGAGGCCTTTTTTAAAGGGATTTTCGCCCATTTGCTGAAAAAGACGGGTTTTAACCAAAAAAATATGATTACGCCCCCTTCTAATTTTAGGGAACGGGCCCCCCCAAATCTAACGAAAAATATCTCATTTGGGTAATTTGATACAACGGGGTTTAACGGGCCCGGTAACCGGGTTTTTTTTATTAAACTTGGGGGAAAGGGAGGGGACATATTGATCAATGCATTTTTCATATACGGGAAATAACAAAAATAAAAGTTTTTTTTATGATAAGTTTTAAAAAAACCCCCAAAGCCCCTGGGATTGGCTTGCCGAAACCCCTAAGATGTCATTTCTTAAAAACTTTGGAAAATTTTTACACCATTTCACCTTTAAAGAAAGTTTTCGGGGTTTCGATAAAACAACAAGCCTTCCCTTAGACGGTGTCGCGGTACCAATTTTCACATACGTCGATTAAAAAAAGCGGTTTTTTCCGGGTTTTTTAAATATCTATAGAAAGACCCCAATTTGGGCTTCTTTTTTTTCTTTTTATTAACTGTTCCCGGGAAATAAGTACTAATTTCTGATTATTACAAAAACCTTTTTTTTTCCCCTTTTTACTTTCAACCGGGTTTTTTGGGGTAAAAAGCCCCTCCGGGGGCCCCACCTTTTTTTAGGGGGGTGGGGTTTTACGCTCCCAGGTGCCCTAGTGGGTCTTTTTTTTCTTCCCAAAAGGGGGTTTTCTGTCTTTGGGAAAATATGGGGTTCACGAACCCCGGGTACCCCAGTGATCTTTTCATTTTCCGGCCCTCCTTTTTTCCCTTTTAAATTTTCCTTTTCTTTTTTTTCCCGTCCCCAACCACAGGCCAACCCTTTCAAAATGAACTTTTTTCCCAAAAATTTTTTTTTTCTTTGAAAAAAATTTTCCCTTTTTACTAACATATTATGGTTTACATTTATTTTTGTGTTAATTTGGTTTCTTTTTCGTATATTTTTTTTAAATACTTTGAATATGTTTCTTTATTTGTTTTCGACTAACAACGTTGGTTTTCCGACCCGCATGTTTGCCGTGTGCGGCGTCCCGTAAGGAGGAAAATGGTGTTCTGGGGATCCTTTGCGTTCCCTTTGCCCAGCTTCCCTGTAGGGAGTGAGATTAGTGCCTAGGGATACCTCTGCGTTCCCTTTTGGCCCACGCTTCACTGTAGACGGGTGGCAGGAGTGAGCCCGCTCCTGTCAATCGGCTGGTAGTACCTCTTTTCGGTATCCCCGAAGAGACACTGCTGTAAATTTAGTGCGGCAGATAAGGGGTGTCGGGTTTACCCGTTGGACCCTCCCCCCGGGACTGTATCACTATCTTCTGGTGTACTCTGGTAAGCCCCGCCGGGTTTTTTGGCCAGTTGACCGGCAAATTGCCTCCCTTGTTGGACTCCGGTGGGTGGAGGCACGCCAGGATGAAGTGTATACGCGTTATTATGGATCCAAAGTTGCTGTGCCCGGGTAAAGGCCTCGTATTACCCATTTAACGTTGATCAAATATCAAAAATACCAGATTTTTATTGATTTCTTCCAAACAATGAAATGTCTTCTAAATCGCCTTCGCAATTCAAAAGCCCTGATAGGAATAGGTGGTAACGAAATCCGTTAAAAGATTGCGTTCCCGGGGGTCTGCTTATTGATACAAACTCTGCTCTTCAAACCAAGTCCTTTTTTCTTGCCAAGTCTTTTCCCAAATAGTCCTGTTACAATAAGTCCACACAAAACACTTAATTCCCGCTGTGGTGTCATTTCTGAAACGACCTGTTGAACCCCTGGGAAACGGAAATCCTCGAGGGTTTTTCCAATCAGGGGGTTATTCAGGTCAGAAGAATCACTATTAAAAAGACTCACATTATTCCAACTAAACACATAATTTTAACTTCAATAGCCCAATACTACCAACAAATATAAAAAGCCGGTTACTTGAATTGTAAACCGTCCTACATACCGAACCTCTGCGCTGTTTCAAAAGCCAGAGGTTCGGTCATTCCTAAACTTCCTGCCGCGGACAATTTACTTGCTCTAGATGTGCATCTGTTGGACATGCTTCCACAGATTGCATTCTAGAGCCAAAATGTATAAACTGCTCACAACCTCATCCATCAGATTCCAAAATATGCCCTAAATGGAAAATAGAGAAACAAATACAGGAAATAAAAACAAATAAAAATATTTCTTATCCAGAAGCACGTAAATTAATAGTCCCACAAATATCTCAAACATACGCTCAAGCTACTAAACCCTCAACTGTAACCACAACAACCCAAACCGATGAAAATATTACAAAAATAGTATGTCTACCTTTAAAACTACTACAACCTTTAACATCTGTTCCGAAAACAATGCCTTCTAAAATTCCTACAGTTACCAAATCATCTACAACAACTCAAGCACAACTCTTGCCATTCGCATCTCCTGCGGCTGTTACATCATCAGAATCTCAACCACCTGTTCCTGTACCTAGTAATGTACTTTCCACCACAAACAATATGTTCACTCCTATTAAAGCTTCATCATCCATGTCCGCTTCCTCATCCAACTCCAATACTCAACCCGCTTCTGGCTCTACAACAATAGAAAATTTGAATTCGAAAAAAAAATTCGGGATAAGAAAAGAAAAAAAGAAATACTTAAAACAATAGTAGACATAAAAATGACTCCACATAGACCGCGAAAACCAGCTTCTGATGAGTATACAACGGAAGAGGAAGAAATGATTGTTTACGACGTGGAAGATGACATTGAATCTAATCCCGATTACGTTAAAAAAAATGGAAAAACTTATTTCAAGGGATCTTTACTTTTAACTCCTACAAGACAGAGAAAATAACTTTTTCTGAATACCAGTCAAACTTGGTGCGGAATTTTAACCACCAATCTGTTTTTTTAAATATACTGAGAATGACTTTTATACGTATTTTAAGATTTTAAATTTTCTTAACAGAAATTTTATTAACTTTTTAATATTTTAACGAATGTTTGGCGCAGTTTAGCCAAAATTGGCTCTTGCGCCAATAACCCCAACAATCACTCACTCACTCACTCGGGATAAAATGTCTGCCACCGCATTTTTAGTTCCAGGTCTATGTTTCCATTCTATATTAAATTCCGCTAATTTAAGTGCCCATCTGATCATCCTACTCGACAAATTTTTTCCATGCGTTAAACGTGTTAGGACAGCGTGATCTGTAATAACTTTAATTGCCATCGCTCCTAAATATGTTTGGAATTTGTTCAATGCCCATACTGCTGCTAGACATTCTCTTTCGGTTACCGTATAATTCCTCTCCGTGTTGTTCAGAGTACGTGAAGCAAATATAACTGGTCTTTGTTCCTGATTGAGCACTGCTCCCAAACCGATTGAACTGGCATCTGTAAATAATTCGAAGGGCTTTTTTAAAATCTTCCCAATTTTAAAAATAACGCCTTTGTTATGGCCGCCCTTTAC
>BMAV01001183.1:0-15636 GCA_019973955.1 Trichonephila inaurata madagascariensis
GCGTCAATCTGTTGATTCAAACGGGCACTGAGATTTATAAACATCATTAAGGGTGTTTCCAATATAATAACGTGCCCCTCATACCCTATTCTAACCAGCATGCTCTATGGGGTGTTAACGTGTTTCGTCGGCCTGCTAGATCACAAATTTTTCTCCAATCGAGCACAGATGGGATATCATTGGAGGGTAAAGTAGAGTCATCCACAACCAGAATTAAACCATCTTATATTGAGAAACCAAGAGCAACAGGATGTAATTCCCCCCACAAACTTAAATCCGGTACCCTGCACAAATTATGGCATGCATGTTCGCATTTGTATTTAAAATTATGGTGGTTACCCCGGTTTTATTATAATGTATCATTTCACATTTGAAATGACCACTCCGCTTACATTAACCTGTGATCTTGAAACTTAATCAGTTAAATACGTTGCATATACAAAAAGTAATGCTGAAGTTTATTGGGTAGACAAAAATTTTTTTCTTGGTGTTGGGACTTTTTTCAATCAGTTGTAAAATGTACCGTAAGTAATGAAGGCGACAGTGAACTAAAAACGAGCTTGTTTGACTAGAACAGTATTCATTTGCTCGAAAAAAAAATTTGTAAAAGAAAAAAAGCGCATGCTGAAAAATTTGACGGATTCAAGGTTGGGGAGGGGAGTGAATATTAACGTCACACTGTTCAGCTACCACGAGGGCTTTTGGCGACGGCCCACATAATTTTGAACCATGGTCAAGTGACGTGGACGACACCTGAGATGCACCCCCCCTCCTAACTACCACACCACACCAACGGGAGGACGTTTCAGCTCTCGACAGATTTAGCGTGCATCACTACCCTAACGGCGGGTCTTTAGGGGTACTGGGCCGAACTCATGACATGTGCCGCAGTCCGATACCTTACCACTGGGCTCCGCAGCCCTATACGGATTGCAGAATCACAGATGTACGGGGAAAAGATGATTAGGGCTGGGAAACGACTCAAATACGGAGAAATCATTGGGGGTTGCAATATCGATAAGATCTTGGTGCGTTGAATTTATAAATGGATCCTCAAGCTTGAACTCCTGCTGGGGCTGGGACCCTGGCGGCCGCCAGGGCCCCCGCTTAATCCGCCTCGCACCGAGGGAAATTGCATAAAAAATAAAGGAATTTGCAGTTCTACTTTTTTTTGTTTTCTCTTTCTGGTCATTTACCGGTCCGGTGCGTTACTAGTCTGTTCAGAGTGAGTGAGTGAGTGAATATTAACGTCGCACTGTTTAGCTTTCGAGGGGCTTTTGGTGACGGACCAGTAATTTTGAACCATGGTCAAGTGACGTGGGGCGACACCGAGCTGTAACTAGTCTGTTCAGAGAGTAATCATTTAAAATCCTTTGTTTTGTGTACTATTAAGCAAACTGAACTTGATGGTATTGAACAAAAATTGAGTATTTAGAGCCATTTTTTTTTATATAAATCAAATGAAATAAAATTTCTTAAATACAGTAGATGTGTGAAGAACTTACAAAACATATATATGTTACCGTTAAAGTCGAAATCCGTTATTTTACTGAATGATTACGTATTTCTGAAATAACTAGAACCCCAAAGTCAGTTAAAGTATACAAAAATATTGAATTCTGATTTAACTAGGTATATTCTTAGAATAAAGATTATTTGATCTTTAAAATATGAAATACGCGGTATCGAAAGCTCTTTGAACCGATTCTGCTGCTTTTAATCAGTTTTAAACCACTTATAACTGCTTGCTATGACGTGTGTGTGTGTAAATGCTTCATTCCGTTGCTTTTAACGTAAATTTAGGCGTGTTTTTATGTTAGTGTTTTGCAATTTTGGATTATTAAAAATATTTTTTCAACTTGTATTTTCAAGCAATGACTTCTGCAAGAATGGAAGATAACCCGCAAACAAGAAAAAATTCAATGCAAAGATTTGAATCCTTTTTTAAATAAGCATGGACAAGGAAAAAGGGCTGTACTTACTCGTGAAAATTATTAACTTTGATAGTAAAAAGTGCTAAAACAGCGCAGGAAAAAGTACCACAAGTAACTATTAGTTACTCCAACATACCTGGGCATCTTTGAAGTTCAAGGAGTAGAAAAGTTAATTGCGCCAGTAACAGATGCAAAACATTCTTTTTTCTCCTTTATATTTAACTAATGTTAGCAAGATGAGCAATAATAAGCTATATCATCTGCTTTTCCTTATTTATCAATTAATCATCCGTAATGTGGGGATAAAATGCATTTTTCGAGAGGTTTTAGCTATTTATGATCAATTAATTTATAAAATAACTTAGTAATTGTTTATTTTTCACTTTAACGGTCTATCATGTTACTTTATAGAATAACTAAAAGCCCTCGTGTAGCTGAACAATGCGACGTTAATATTCACTCACTCACTCACTCACTTATAGAATAACTAGGTAAGTATGAAGTTTTTTTTATCTATTATATATACTTTAACTGACTTGTCTAGTTATTTCATGTGAAATACCACACAAGTTATTTTATAAAATAACCGAAAGATTATATATTTTAACAGTGGCTTACATATACATAAATGTACATAGTGCATCGGTTTCTTAGAATACTGGCACATGTTAATTAACTACATTGAGGTGTGAATTCACTTAGCTTGACACAATCATCCCTACCAAAACATTTTCGATTGTGCTGTTAATCAAGAAAAGAATTTTATATGCCTCTTATTGTGAAAAGAATTTCTTTTAACCCTTTAGCCGTTACGAACGCGCTAAGCATGTTCATCTCACTCTATTCTTCAATGTTGGGACGCGCTGCGCGTCCATCTATAACCACCCGCAGTAGCCTAGTGGTCAAGGTATAGGATCGTGGCTGACATCACGAGTTCGAGGCGTGCCACTAAAAGACCTATCATGTGTCAGCGATTTCTCCCCAGAGCAAGCTCACATTAAAGGCACGTTCTATTATGCAAAGCTGGTAGCTTCGCCCCATCATGCTGTACGCTTCTCCCATCTGGGCAGGGGCGGCAGTTAATCTTCTCTGAAAAGGATTTTTTACTTTCAAAACATTCAGTTGCGTGGGGAGCAGCAAACGCACCTTGTGGTTTTGTCAGGAACGAAGTCTTTGCATAAGAATGTAATGTTCCGCCGCTTCTTGATTTCATCAAAAAACAATCGAAAATTTCTTCATCGGTTACCACAGATTTTAAATGAATCTTTGAGGGAAGTGACTTACGACAATTCTATTACAGCTCTTCTAAGAGACCTAGAGCAGTTTTTTAATCACTCATATCAACATTTCCCAGCTCTGAAAAGGATAGAGAATGTCTTGATACAATTATAAAATTATGAGCACTCTAGTGCTTTTTTCTTTGCAAGACTTCACTCATTCTAATTATTCCCCGCCCCATTACCACCAGAAGTACGCGATCGCGTTTAGTGTGGCAACTTCACCCTTCATGTGATCTTATTTCAAACTCCTCTACCTTTTCTTACTTTCTTCCAAGTGGTTGTTAAAACTTCCTTTTCAATAACCGCACACTGATTATCTTAGAGGTAACGTGTAACGGACTTAAAAAATATTCTCTTAATCTTTGTTATTAAAGAAATAAATCCTTTTCTCTATCGTTCCGTCGAGATACGGCAGACGGTTGAAAGATGGGCTTTGCTGTCATGGAGATGTGACGTCATTTTCTCTTCGTTTTTTCTATAGACGCAGAAACCGTTTTTTTCTAAACTGAAGCAAAGAAACTAAATCAAATGGGAGAGTGGTGGTTTCACACCCGACCCTCCACCAGCGTTGGCTGCGCGCATTTAACGTGAACTGCTTTCTATTTACATATGTAGCTTCAACAAATTGATTTCACCCTGTTTGAATTTATTATGATGAGTGGATAATAGAGCTTTCTCTAAGGTTTCCCGCGTAAATGTATAACAAGACCAACCCGTCGTGTAGGGGCGCGATGCCCGTTAAATCTGTCGAGAGCTCAAACGTCACTCTCGTTGGTGCGGTGTGGTAGTGAGGTGCCAGCTCGAATTGTCGTCCTCGTCACTTGACCATGGTTCAAAATTACGAGGTCCGTCTATAGCACCCATCCGTAAATTTCGATCTTGTGTTTGGGTTAAAAAGTGCAGGTTATACGCCGGATTTTACGGTAATATCTGGAGTTGACCCATTTCTTCTGATATAATTTTGGTGTTTTCACATTTTATTCTCCTCTTCCTCTAAATAGATGATATTCTTTTATATGTCAAAACAAAAAAATTAATTATGTTTTGAAATTTTGGAAAACTAGCACAAATAAATGTCTGATTTATAATATTGCGAATTTCCATGAAAATTGAATAATTTTTTTCTGTGTAAAAATGTGTCTCACGTCTTGTTCAGGCTACTCCTACATTTGACGAAGGCAGCCTTAAGTCTGTAATATATTTATATGCATGCATGCAATTAAGTGTTAAAAATATTTTAAAACAAGGACAAAAAAAAAAAATTAAAGTCAATTCCTTCTTAGGTCAACAAAGAAAAATTTTATTGCAGTGGATTAAATTTAATTAATGAATTAATACTTGAAAAAAAAACTGTATTAACATCAAGTGTTATCCACTAAAAGGTTTAAAAAATGTATTTGAACTAGTGGATGAATAAAAAGTATTTTATTAACGATTGGAAATTTGAAAAAGATGTATAAATAAATATATATAGGAGAGTGTGAACTAATAGTAGGAATTGAAAAAAGGAAGCTAAATTAAGAGTGAAAAAAGTGAGAGAAACTAAGGTAAATAAACTTATATCACGTTAAGCTATGTGAACCTTACTTTTATATCTGTGTTTGCGTGTAGAAAAATGTGTTGTAGGAAAAAGTGCAAAAACATTCATGGGTAATTTCTGCATCCAAAAAAGGAATTTTAAGCATTTGTGATACTAAAAAAAATGTTTTTACACACATCTTGGTTTTATTTTTCACATTTCTTACTATTAATTCATACTCCCCTTATATATATATATTGTTCAAATTTTAAATCGTTAAAAAAAAAACTTTTTATTTATCCACTCAAGTTCAAACACAATTTTTTTAAACTTGTAGTGGATGACACTTGATGTTAATACAGTTTTTCAAATATTAATTTATTCATTAAATTTAATTAATGAATAAATAGTAACAAACAAACAAACAAAAAATAGTCCAACACCCTATATAGAAAGGAATGAGTAAGTGAATATTAACGTCGCTTTTTTTTAGTTACACGAGGGCTTTTGTTGACGGACCTCGTAATTTTCAACCATGGTCAAGTGACGAGGATGACACCTGAGCTGGCCAAAACAGGAAGCCATTGAATAAAATTGACTCATGCGTTGGGCTTCATTACCTGAAACTACCCACCTGCCCGCTTCGCTGGATATTTCATGATGTTGTAAGAATATATTCTGTTTATAAATTATTGATATATACAAAAATTCAATTTTATTGTGAAAAACATTAGATTGTATTGAAAAACATTCTTACAATCCTCCATTCTTAATTTAAAAAACAGAACGTAAAGTTGTAACGGATTCTATTCGGACTTCCACTAATCCTCTAGGGTAAAATACTCTTTTCAACTGTGATTTTAGTTGAAAACCGCTTTCCATTAGGAGGACTTGATTTTATATAAATGCAAGCTTCTATTTAAGGGCTAGTCGTGGAGTAGAGGATGATGGTTGAAAGTTGCTTCTAAGAAGAACGCATAGTGTGAGCGAACGTTGATAGCAGCATTATTAATCCCAGAGTGAGTGAGTGAATACTAACGTCGCACTGTTTAGCGATACGAGGGCTTTTGGCGACAGACCTCGTAATTTTCAACCATGGTCAAGTGACGAGGACGACATCCGAGCTCCTAACTACCACACCACATCAACAGGAGGACGTTTGAGCTCTAGACAGATTTAACGTGTATCCGTCCCCTACACGACGGGTCTTTGTGGTACTGGGCTCGAACTCATGACATACCAGCCATGATCCGATACCTTGACCACTGGGCTACCGCAGCCCCCAAATAGAAAGGAAAATTTAAAATTGCAAGGAAAATCGCTTTCCATTTTGTCACTTAGTGGTGTGATTCTGTCATATGTAGTGGCCGTGGTAGCCGAGTGGTATGGGTATCGGATAGTGGCTTGCCTCGTCACGAGTTCGAGCCCAGTACCACTAAAGACCCGCCGTGTAGGGCAGCGATGCACGTTAAATCTGTCGAGAGCTGTTGTGTGGTAATGACCATAATTTCAAAATGACGTGGTTCGTCGCCAAAAGCCCTCGTGTAGCGGAACAGTGTGACGTTAATATTCAATCAATCAATCTGTCATATGTATATACATTTTTTTATATCAATTGTAACTATTTAATAAAAAGTAACTAAAATAAAATTTTTGTTTGCTGACCTAAATAGGAATTGACTTTTTTTAAAATATATATTACTTGCTTTTACTGTGTTTAATTAATTTCTTTTTCAAAAAAATAACTTAGTCTCGTATGCAATATATTAAATATTATATGCATTCCTTAATTCAGATTGCAAGATGGAAATCGATATACACAAGATACGGAAGCCCAACGTCAGTGAGGAAATGGCCGTGGACCTAGCGCGAAATCTGTACGGGCTGGAAGTGATCGAAATTAAGAACATGGTTAGCTTCAATGATCAAAATTTTCGAATCAAGGTAAGGAACTTACCTACTTTAAGGGGTGTTGGAAAGCTAAAATCTTATATTTTTTTTTGATAATTTGAGATCTTTACATTTTCAAGTTGTATAGATTTTAACCTTTCTAAAAATACCTTACTTTAATCTTTAGGGTAATTAGAAGCCCTTAAAACCTATTTTTAAGTAATCATTGACACTGGGCCACGCCCATTTGTGAATGGCGAAAAATATAAACAAAGTACATCGTTTGTGCTTAAAAGCTGAACGTCTGATATAAACCAAAACATGTATCTGTTATTGTAAATTGAGCCTTTTACTTTTTTTATTTCCTAGCCGATTATAGAAGTCTCACTGTATACATTAAAATCAATTTACCTCAAAATGTAAACTTTGATGTTCGATGTACCTTTTCTGAGAAACTACTGTTCACAGGTATGAAAATTTTTTGATATGTTTATAATGATGGCTAATATATACTAAAATGAACTTTTTGTAAAAAACTCAAAGGTTTATTTTTTACAAATTTTTTTTAATGTGAAAAAGGGGTCAAATTTCACTATGTTTGATAAAATATTTCATAAATTTTGAAAAAATTCAAAATTAGCCAAAAGCTCATTTCAATATAATGAGAAAGGTGTACTTTAATTGTATGAAAAATTTTGAACATGTAGAGATTTTGAGAAGAGGTACATCGAAAAAACCAATTAACATTGTCGGTATGGGGTTCCTACTCATCTTAAAATCGCTTAATTACTCATATACTTAATCCGAAAACACAGAAGTTACGCGCAGACACATTTAACGAATCCAAACTTGAGAGGAGAAGCACGTAAGAATTCGGCGTTATAAAAGGTGAGAAATTATGCTCGCTTATATATATGGATTTCTTTCTGCAAAGAATCATTGGAACTAGTTTGTGATATCACTGGGCACGCGCCAAGTTGTTGTTTACGTTCGCCAAAATGGGTGATAACATTACAACATGGCTACCTTGATATTTTTGCAGTTTTCGGAATATTGCAAGTATTTAGAACTTTTGAATTGGTATTCATTCTTAATTTAAATATATTGTGACGTCTTCAATTGATGTGAACCCCACCTTCAATCCATCTGAAATCACCCTATCCATCCATCACCAAACAGATGTTGGATGACAGGTGCAGGTGGCCATGGGGTCATTGTTTGTTGACTGGCCTCGGACAAGCGCAGACATCTGGTCTGGAATATACAATGCTAAGGATGCAGATGCCCATAGGCATTCCTTTATGAAAGTTTTTGAATAGAAGTCGAGGCATTGAGGTGGGGTTGTGAAGCCAGGTGTGAGTGAATAGATGTGAGTTATGGCGCCTTGGATCCAGACGGATGGGGAATGTGTTCGTGTTTTCCGCGAAATGAGCCGCAGGGGGGGCCGGGACGGGGGCAGACCTTTCTTTGACCTGCCAATGAGGAAGACGAGGGCAGACCCTTTTCTTTTGACCTGCCAATGGGGGAGAACGAGGGGCGCGTGGTGGACCCGCCTGGTGTTTAAAATTGAATTTGGACGGAGAAGAGAGAAACGGACGAGAAGAGAAAACCTGAAGCGACTTGGACGGAGAGGGAGACTTGGAGAGATAGAGCCCTGGAGTAAACTGGAGCCCGGAAAAGCTATGGACTGACCTCGGTGATAAAGACTGTCCCCCGGCCTTGGCCTATTTAAGGAATATGTTTGGAAGCTAATAATTTATTTAAATATATATAAAGTATGGCTGTAACAAATTTTCTTGGGTACGAATGACTGACGACGTTACAGCTATATATATATATATTAAATTGGTGAGCGGTGTTGATCCGGCATTTAAGTGAATAGATGCCCGAATCCATAGTTTATGGAAAAAGGAAACCCAGCCGTGTGCGAATGTGATGTGATGAATTTTAATGCCCGCCTAATTTTGGGAGCGCCGACTTCGAGAGGGTTTCTGTGCCTGCTATGAGATGTTTTCCTGGAGTCCCCAGCGTGAGAAGAGCCGGATAGAAGTGTCTCTGTTCCTGCCTGAGGGATCAACGGGGATTTAAGAACTGTGTGCCCGTGTGTTTTAGGACATTTTCAAGAGTTCCCAGTGTTAAGTCACAGGTTCCTGTCAGTTTGTGATGAGTGCGGTTTTTTTAAAAGTTTTTTGTGTGTGAAGAGAGTTCCAGTGTTCCTATGTCTACGTCTACAAATTTTAAGGTGAGCTTTTCTTTGAATTATTTTCGGGACAGCAACTGAGTATTGTTTTTTGTATGTAAAATGTTGATATAAAGGAAATATAAAAAGACTAGGTAAATTTAGTAAACAATAAGAGACTAGAAAGATTTTTTAAGTTTTGTAGGGAAGTGTATAATGTGCGATATTGGTATTTTTGTTAGATTTGTGAAATTAAATATAGTAGTTATACTTGTTGGTACAATATTGGGGTAGGGTATTGTTGTGGTCTTAGATTTGTGAAATGAAGTATATAGTAGTTTATACTTGTTATTTCAATATTGAGTAGGGGGATTATTGTTGTGGTCTTAGATTTGTGAAATTTAGTATACAGTAGTTATACTAGTGGTGTTTACAATATTGTGTAGGATATTGTTGTGGTCTAGATTTGTGAAATTTGGTATACGTAGTTATACTGGGTGGTGTTGTTCAATATTGTAGGATATTGTTGTGGTCTTAGATTTGTGAAATTTAGTATACAGTAGTTATACTAGTGGTGTTAGTACAATATTGTGTAGGATATTGTTGAGGTTATAGATTTGTGAAATTTGGTATACAGTAGTTATACGGGTAGTGCTGAGGATCAGTGTGAGTAGGTTATTGTGTTGGTTTTAGATTTGCGCACATTTGTAAAATATAGTTAAATCTAGGTCTAGTGTATTTTTAGTTTACCTGAGTCTGTGTATAATTTTTGTAACGATTAAGTTTAGATTTGGCTTTGTGTGTATTAGTGCATCATGGCGTTTCTGTTAAGAGAAGAAAAGACGTAATGTTAGAAGTTGCGAAAAATTAGGTAAAAGTTGATATTACTTTAACTAGGATGGAAATTAATAAGAGAAATTTGTCAAAGTAAATACTATACTGATGAAGCAGCTAAATATTTGTTAGAGGGTATTTTGGATGAAAAACGGGAAATTAAGGAACGTGAAATTAAGGAACGTGAAGAACGTGTAAAACGTGAAATTAAGGAACGTGAAATTAAGGAACGTGAACAACGTGAAAGACGGGAAATTAAGGAATTTGAGGAGCGTAGACTAGCTAGGGAATTTGAGTTAGAAAGACTAAGAGCTCAACACAGAAATAAGTTAAAACGAAAATGAATTGAAGTCAGGAATAGGATTAACAATCTCGCAAATGTTTATTGTGTGTCAGGAAAACGTTACCGCAGAAGTTAGTGAACCGGTTAATAAGTGTAGGCCTTAATTAATTCGGTAGTTAATAAAAGCGTGGAGAACGCCATGTCTGGTGATTTCGAAAAGGAGAATTGTTCCCCCCCAGTGAGAAGGACGAACGTTTTCCCCCCTTCTGAAGTAAGAGGGATAGGAACAGAAAGGATAGTAAATTTATGGTTGAAAAAGGGAAAGAAATCAATGTGGATAGAATTGGTCATTGTGTAAGGGAACTGGAGCCTTTTGCAGGTGCAAGTGTTAAAGCAATCGCTTTGTGTGCGAAGCGGGTAATAAATTCTAATGAAATAGGAGCTGATTCTTTAGAATTGATAGAAGAAAGGGGAATAGTGAACCCTGGAATTTTGAGTTGTGAAAGGGAATGCGAGAAAAGAGAAGATACCAGTATGACGTTAACAGGTGGTGAAAAGCAGTTAACAGTGAATCGTGAAGATTTTCGAAATCATACAATGGCTAAGATAGCAGGGCAGTTAAATAAAGGAAAAGAAAACACGTGTAAAGCTGATGTGTGGGGAGGTTTGAGAAGTGAGTTAACGATGCGTTTGCCTCTCTCAAAACCAAAAGAGTTTGATAGGAACAGTTTAGAGACGGATAATAGGTCTAGCTTTAGTTCAGAATTTAAGTTCGAGATAGATTTACCAGAGAAAAGAGATCGCAGTATCATTTATCGTCTCAATTTAATAAAACTGTACCGTAAGAAGCCGAATTTGGCAAATTTGGTTAGGAAAAATAGCTCGAAGGGAATAGGGAAAGATTCCGAAATTCTCTATTCGGTAAAGCTATTTATGGATTTTAACTTTCAGGGTGTTTTAAGGGAAAGTCAACTGTATTTTAAAAATTTCCGCCTGATCAAGTAACTATTTAAGAATGATTAACACTAAAAGAAAGAAAGGTTTCTTTCATATCCTGGGATGATTTCTTTAAGGCAGAAGGATAGTAGTTTAAATACGGGAAAGCCGTTTTAAAATTAAAACTTGTTGTACATCCCAGATGTTAATTAAATCGCTACGAGAAGATACAGAGTATCTTTCGGATTTGGTAAACGGGGTGGGGCAGTCGAACCTACTCTGCCCGTTGTTTGGTTAGGAAGAGTGAGCCGTACCCTTATCCACGTATTAAATGAATAAATTTAGGAATTTGAACCAGGTGACGCAGGCGAAATTTATCTTTTATTAAAATGGAAGGTTTGGTAGAAAAAAATAGCGAGGTATCGTGGGGCACTGTACTGGATTTGTGGAAGTGGTATTTTCGTCGTTCTTCCTGATGAGTTATCCAGTATGCCGCATGCGTTATGCCATTTGGCATGTACATTATTAAGAAAGTGAGGTTTAAGTTTGTATGCGCTTCTTCTTATGGATGTAATTTAACGACGCTGGTTATGGGATGGTTAGAGCAGATTGATGTATCACGAATGGTCGATATAGACATTCTGATGCAGATTTGGAAAAATCGTGTAAAGCAGCTTGTATTAAAGTGGTTGAGTTGGATTGGGTCGGGAAGTCAGATCGACCAAGGAAATTAGACCGTCGGAAAATTTGTTCCATGCACATAATATAGACTTAGTAAATTCATTGCATGAGCTAATGAAGTATGTTAATTATATTTTCCAATTAAATTGTCTAACTTCAATAACTAACGTAATGGAAGACAATACCATGGGGAAATTTTGAATAACTTTGTCATAAATGGTTTTTGAGAATGCTTACCAAAGCAAAATTTAACTTAATTTAGTAGGTCTTGATTTAAACTTCTTAATAAAAGAAATTGTTTTAATGTTGTGTGCAAGTTTGGGTTTATAGGTGTTTATTTTGTTTATTTAATATCGTTGGAATAAGTAGATGGGAATAAGCAATTCTTTGATTTGTGCTAGGTGTGAATTAATATCTGTAGGAGTATAGTGTTGTGTGTATGTAAGGTGGAAGGATATTATGTGTTTTGAAAATCTTTTGTGTCTCTTAGTAAGGTGAATACCACAGATGTTTAACACAATTGATTGAGATTTAACGTATTGCAATTTAGTGAAATATTTGATTTAATTTAACTTCTTTAAAACCCGAAAATTTAAGGTGTGATGTAACTACAGAAAGGAAAAGAATCCAAGATTTGGGATTTAAGTTTTAGTTGTAAAGTGAGTGTTTTATAGAATTTTTGGGTTTATTTATTTATTTTACTTTTGATTGTATTTATTACTTGGGTTCTGTCCTGGTCAGTCTCATTGATAAGACAACCTTTCGGTGTGAAAAGTTAAGAACTGAACTAGCCTGAGGCCAGAGCAGTCCAGTGAAATGGACCTTTTCAGGGAAGGAATAAGTTGTGACGTCTTCAATTGATGTGAACCCACCCGTCAATCCATCGAAATCACCCTATCCATCCATCCCAAACAGATGTTGGATGACAGGTGCAAGGTGGCCATGGGGTCATTTTTTGTTACTGGCCCGGACAAGCGCAGACATCTGGTCTGGAATATACAATGGCTAAGGAAATGCAGATGTCAATAGGCATTCCTTTATGAAAGTTTTGAATAGAAGTCAGGCATTGAGTGGGGGTTTTGAAGCCCAGGTGTGAGATGAATAGATGCGAGGTTATGGCGCCCTTGGATTCCAGACGAATGGGGAATGTGTTCGTGTTTTCCCCGAAAATGAGAGACGCGGTGCCGGGACGAGGGCAGACCTTTTCTTTGACCTGCCAATGAGGAAGACGAGGCAGACCCTTTTCTTTGACCTGCCAATGAGGAGGAACGAGGGCGCGTGGTGGACCCGCCTGGTGTTTTAAAAGGGGGGTTTTGGGCGGAGAAGAGAGAAACGGGCGAGAAGAAAACCTGAAGCGACTTGGACGGAGGGGAGACGGAGAGATAGAGCCCTGGGTAAACTGGAGCCCGGAAAAGCTTTTGGACTGGGCCTCGAGTGATAAGACTGTTCGCCCGGCCTTGGCCTATTTAAGGAATATGTTTGGAAGCTAATAAATTCTATTTAAATATATTAAAGATGGTGTAACAAATTTTTCTTGTGTACGAATGACTGACGACGTTACAATATATTATGTAATTTTTTTATTCATGTTATAATATAAAAATACTTTTATTAAATGTAATAACCATATAATATTGTTTTATTGTAATTGTTTTTTATATTATATTTATAAATATATTATTACATATTATGCTCTTTATTTAAAATTATTTCTCTTTATTTAAAATTATTATTTCGTTATTCATTTTAATTATTATGTTTTATTTATAATTATTCTTTATAGATTTTTTATGTTATACAACCCTCATTTTTGTCACGTTTTTTGGGAAAAAAAAGAAGGCTGTACAGGAACAAATAATATTTAATTTACCACACAACAAAGGGTTTTAAATAAAACAACACACATCTATTAAAGTAGTTATAAAAGGGGAAAAGGCGTTCCCGACTAGACTTTAAACGACTTTCTCCGGGGGTGATCAGGGCAGAAGAGCGGGGGAAAAAAGGGGAACCCGCTTCTCAGAAGAAAAGGGACCCCGGGCTGTCGGGCCCGCCCAAGGGAGGAGTGTTTAAATGTAGTTGTTACAATGTATAATTTATTTATTACAATACGATGATTATTTTTTTTTATAATTACTAAAATTATATTATATGATTATTATTATACAAAATTATTTTAAATCATACTATATAAATATTATATATAATTACTATTAAATTATAAGATTAAACATTATATACGTATAATATTATTAGTAATGAACTTTTATTATATGATATTGTTATTTTTCATTGATTGATATTAGTATTCTCAATCTCTTGTTATATTTTTTTTTTTAAATATATTTCAATGTATTTAAAAACAATTTTTTAAAATTATCTTCCGATAATTTGATACCGCTAGGCAACCCATCTTGGATTCCATTCTATGACAACAATGCTGCTTGGCGTGATTTTTTTCTCACCAAGCGCGTTTGGGCCCCTTTGATGTAAAACTAGCACCGAATGGAATTGAAACTAATCCATTTGCAATGATATAATATCTTTTTTAAATTCACAAGGGTTTTAAAAGAAAAAAACAACCCCAGTTGTTGTTGTCAAACAGGATTGAGAAAATTTATTAGATGTCCAACCCGGTTACAATTCAACCAGTTTCATTTTCCCCAGAGATGAAGCAATGATTCAATATTAAAAGCACGGGGGGTTTTTGGCGGGACCACGTAATTTTGAACCATGGTAAAGTGACGTGGATGACACCTGGCTGGCACCCCCCCAACACCACACCACCCCAGCAGAGATAAAAACAAATACGGGGCAGATCCGGGAAGCTGGCCCCCTTTCGTGCCAAGACCTAATGTGCCCCCCCCGAGAAATTTTTCATTTTTTTGATATCAACGTTGAAACTATAAACTGATCTCCTTTAAAAAAAAGAAAAAGTAAAACATTAAAAAAATTTAAATACAATTTTTGGGGCAAAATTTTTTTTTTTTTTGGCCAGCTAATAGGTCAATAACAAAATATTTTAAAATTAAATAATAAACAAGAAAAAATATAATTTTGAAATAAACAAAAAGATTTTATAATTAAAAATATAAAATGGTGTTTTTTTTCAGAAAATATAATTTAATAAAAAAATTTAAACCATAAATCTCTGAAAAAGGGAAAATGTAAGTCGTCCTTCAACAAAAATGTAAAAGGGCTATCCGCGCGCGTGTTCTCTTAAAGTACTAATCCTCTTGGGAAATATTGGGTCTTTAAAATTATTTTATTACACTAGGGCGCAGAGTTGTACCCCGGCGTTGAAGGGTTTTCCGTGGGAAAAATTTTATACCCATGGGAAAATTTTCCCTTTTTTTTGGACAAAAGTATTTTTTATGGTTTTTGGGGGTTACTAGGGGGTGGTGATTTCTTTATTTATGTCATTTTAAAACCCCTTTTCAGAAATTTCTTCCCTGCTTTCTTTGTCAGACAGATTTCTTTTCCCCCCGTTCAGCCCAAGCGTTGTATGGTTTTTCAAGTATAACTCCCCTTTTTTTTTTTACCGAGGGATAACATCTTTTTTTCCCAAAATTTTTATTTTCGATTAAAATTTACAAAATAATCCAGTTTTGTTCTCAAGAAAACAGACAATGTACGAATTTATTATTAAATAAAAAATTTAGTAATAAATAAAAAACCAATATAAGTTTAATTCTTAAAAAAAATTTTTAATTTATATAATTTTCTTGAATAATGAATCAAAACATGTCAGTTAGTATGAAATGACTGCTTTTATTTGAATGTATGATTTTTGATTAAATATTTGTAACTGTGAAAAAAAAACCTTTTGGGTGGAAAGGAAAAAGAACCCTTTTATAAAAAAAAATTTAAAAGGAAATAGTACTATTTAATAAAAAAAAGGGCAGCATTTTCCATATTTTAAAAGGGTTTTAGTAAAAATTTTCAAAAAAAAAACTATCAGTTGGGTGTATTATTAAAAAAATAAAATCGTATATTAATTATTTTATACATGAAAAAACACACACAATGAATACTTTCTTAAAATTTAAACTAATAAATTGGGTTTGGAAAATTCATTATTTACACTCATTATAAAAGGAAAA
>BMAV01001185.1:51632-71198 GCA_019973955.1 Trichonephila inaurata madagascariensis
ATTTCTAAGTGTTTTTATATTTATATATATTTATATTTTAAATGTATCTTAAAAACAAATGTCTCTTTTTTTTAACAAGTGTTTGGCGCAGTTTGGCCAAAATTGGCCCTTGCGCCATTAAACCTCAATATCACTCACTCACTCCATTCTTCTTTTTCAATTGTTTTTATTTTAATATATGGTCTGACTTGTGGTGGGGCAACTCCCCACCAAATTTTCTCTTTATTTACTTGAAAACTGTTTAATGTGATTAGAATTTTAACTTTTTAGAACTGTATTGTCATTATATTTAAATATTTTTTAAAATATTTAAAAATTTTTTAAACAAATGTTTGGCGCAGCATAGCCAAAATTGGCTCTAGCGCCATAAAACACACTCACTCACTTGGGTTAGGATAGGTGTTAGGATGATGTCAGATAATACGAACATTGACAGAGAGACGATAAGAAAAACTTTGGCCAAGATTTTGTATATGGTAAAAGTTTGCACAACACTGGTTCCGAAAGACTTGATCAAGATTACGCATCGGTACACATTGCGCTCTATGTAAAACAGGTGCCGGCGGACAAACTCATTATTGTGCTCAAGAATCCACCATACTCACTAGATCTCGCCACATACGTTTTTTTTATCTCTTTCTTTAAGTGAAAAGTGCATCGAAAGGGAACACATTTTCAATCTGTTCGATTAGGTGAAGGCAAAAGTGGCAGATTTACTGAAGATGGTGACACCTAATGAGCTACAGCACTGCTTTGAATGGTGGAAAATTCGTATGCAGGAATTCGTAATAGGAAAGAGGAGTCTAGGTTGAAGGGGATAAATGTATTTGAACATTGTTTTCAATAAAGCTAATTTTTTAGACTAATCAGGTTATTTAATTGTCACAGTGGAATTTTCAGAGAAGGGATGCTAAACAGCCAAGGGTGCTAAAACATCTTGATAAATTCGTTTTTACTCGAATATAGTGCTTTTTCAGAAATATATGTACAATACATTTATTATAACAAATATATAATTGTATGCCGAGTTTAGAAAATTTGTACATTATGTCGAATTCCTGAAAAGCTAATAGAAAGGCTTTAATCAAGTTTGGAATGAATATACAATTTAAGAGAAATGAGAGATGTACTGTTTAAAATTATTTTTATATATGTTTAATTATCAGTGAAGTCTATAGTGCAGAGATGTCAAAAATCTATACTTTGATATAAAACTGAAAATGAGTTAAATATGGGGTATGCAACCTTCTTACAGAGATGGAGGTCGCTCAGTGTAACTACATACTGGACTGGAAGCAGTTCAAAAATTATTGTGGCAGTCAATCCCACTCTTGTATCGAGGCAGTATTTAACTCTGGGCTGGTTCTTGAAAGGGAATAGCGAGACGTTATTGCTGTACCGAACTTGTTGCAGATACGCCTTATAGGATTAAGAGATGATTGAACAAGACGTTCAAACCCTTTCTTCACTTTTCATATAATAGTCAACCAGCCGAATTCTATGTGGATAAATGTTTTCATTCATTAAGAGGAAACTGGGACGATCTACGACTTTTTAAAATCGAACATACGGGTCTATAATCTTCTCTCTATACCGCACATCAGTCAGCAAAAGAATTCTTGATAGATATAAGGTATGTCTTTTATCAAATAGATACAGGAGTGTGTCGTCCCCTAACATAATGCTTGCCAAAACCTTATATACATCCCCATCACAGGGTAGTAATCCTTTTTCGAGATGAAGAAAGAAGTAACGCGCGCGTGCGCCAAGCTCTATCCGGACTCAAGCGGGAAAACTTGGCCGAATCTTGAAATATCTGTTAAATGGTACTCTAATGAAGTCTTAACCAAGGTGCATGTTATCCATGCTTACCACTCTACAAGTGCTTTTCTGTTTTTTAAAGGAATAGAATGCGAACAGGGTTATTTTGGAGTTGATATCTTTCTCATGAATCCTTCTTGCAGTGACAGAACAGGATTTTCTTGTTCCAGTGGCAGTATACAAGTAATCTGACAGCTAAATTTGATGAATGCATTCTGTTTACGGACGAAGTAACTTTCATATGTGAGGACATTTTTATATGCATAGCTAGACGTAAGCCGTATTGGATCCAAATGCTAAAAGTTCAAAAGTCCATCAAGAAAGATTCTTGGGTAATATTAGGACGGTATATTCCATGATTACTTAATTGGGTTGTATGTCTTAGCAGACTACATTAAAGGACAGAAGTGCTCACGTACCTGCAGAATGGACTGATAGATTTAATGCGTTGAGCCCTCAAATCAGCTAGCAATTATGGGATTCTGGCGCAATAGCAATCAATTCATAATGTGCACAGGAATATGCAAAGTTATTTTTCTCAATAGAGGTACTGGTCATGTCAGACCCGTTGCTTGGCCATCTTTTCTCTAAAATTAACGTCGCACATTTGCATTAGAATTATAACTGATTGTAAAATTCCAAGAATCGTTCAACATATACAGAATTCTTTTTGTTGCCGATGTCCCCTCTGCATTGCAAATGAGCATCGCAGCTAGTGTTGCTCTTTTGAAAAAATATTTAGCTTTTTCATTGACATTTTTCAGTTTAATAAGCAATATTTCTGGGCTTATTTTGATCCAAAAATGTACCCTCCATCGACTCGACAATTCCCTTCCGACTCTACATTATAGTAAGAGTTTTGTTTGTTTTGTAATCTTTATCTCTATTCTCTATTTGAACCACATCAACTCAGTTGCACCTTGTATATACTGTGTTTTTTTGTATTTAAACCCCACGAAATATTAAAATACACAAAAAAAGGTTGAAAGAGCATACAGAACATAGCAAATAGTTTAAACACCTGCCTAATTGTTTATAGCTCGAAAAACAATTTTTAAATAATCATTTTAGATATTTGAATAAATTATCTAAGCAGTCCACCTTGGAAACATTTTAATAGGAAAATAACCCTTTTTTTTTTTTTTTTTTTTATTGTGCTTTTAAAGAAACATAATCAATTTTTCTGTAGTGAGAATCGGTATGTTTGTTTCTTGTTGGTTTTTTTATACCACTTGATCGACAGATACATCTAGATTAAGTCTATGGACCCGTGCGTTTTTAAACATTGGTATACTGTAGCAGGACCTGAGAAAAACTGTCTCTTCTGGCAACCAATACAAGCCAAGATGTGGGCAGGAGCGGCTTGGGTCACATTTGCAATTCGGACAAGAAGGGTAAACTTTAAGACCTGCCACTTGAACTCGAGTAAGTTCACTGCGAAACCTAGCAATAATAGGTATATTTTGTTAATAATAAGATAATACAGAACAAAATAAATAACAAGAGGCTTTATTTATTGAACTTAAAGAGTTCTAAAACTATCTTTATAACTGAGGTAACGACATTCTAAGACATGCTAAACTAATTTATTTTGTTTTAAGTTCACTGGATAACTTATATGGAAATTAGTTCTTTTAAAAATCGTATTTCAGTTCAGTTACATTGCTTAGTTTATCTATTTTAGAGCTACAAAAGCCCCAATCGTAAATTTTCGATATGGTTAAATAAATTTAGTTGTGTGTGATTCCATCCAACATTATAGTTGTGAAAGAAATAGTACATTTGTTAAGCGTTCACAGAAAGATTTTCTGAAATAACGAATGATTTACATCAGTTGGATTGAATTTTACAACATTCTATTATTCCCTTAAGTAAACAATGTGAATCGATAGGTCACAATCATGAAACCTTTTCATTAACGCACAGCTCCATCAAAGCATTCTAATTGACTCGAAATGGACTTACTATGAGGAGTGTAATCTTGGGGTGTGGAAGGATTTAATCGTTTGCGAATGTCCAACAGCAGGTGGTAGCGCTTTGAATGACAAACAGCGAAGTCTCGAAAATGATTTTTGTTTAATCAATGCTAATGAGACTATTTCTGTGTGTGTGAGTTTAGATGTAATAAAGTCGCGTCACGCTGCGCGAAGAAATATAAAATGCTTTTAAAACTCTATTGTCTTGACAAGAGAATCAAATTTAGGAGATTTCAGTTGTGTGGGATGTGAAATGATTCGTTTGTTTGGTATTGGCTTTCGATGATTGATATTTCCTGTTGTGTAACTCCAGTAAATTAACGATGTTTTACATTTTCATCTCGTTTGAGTGGTTCGAAGTTTTTGGGAGATTTATATTTGTTTGTGTCGTCGGTGTTATTTTTGTAGAATCATTCTATTTTTAAAATAGATTGCGTAAGCCTGTTTACTACTAATCTCTTCCTTCTCTATTAAAAAGAATTATTTTAAAGGGGACCACACAAAGGAAAGAGTGAGTTCAGGCTGTAGAAAAAAATGAAATCCAGTTACTCAGTCGCTAATACTGGCAATACTGCACCATGTTTGGATTTAGGTTACGGTATTTGCGCTTTTTACATCTTATTTCTCTATAGTAAACTGTTGTTTGGTTATTTTTCTTTGAAGATAATTAGTATGAGGGTTGTTAATGTATCTTGATGAAGGGAAACAGCTAATTTCTTTATGAATTACCAGTTCAATCCTTGGACTTTTTTTTTAAAAAAAAATCTTTTTTTAATAAAAGAAGCTACAAAGACGACAATTTTACTTAACTATATAGAGTATTTCTAATTTTGTCCAATATCCTCTCTGCTTAGGGAACTAAAATATTAAGATCAATGAAAATATCTTAGAATCTGCAAATATGCTTGGTAAGTTGAACCTTCATTTGATTGGTTGTAATCTAAATCGTATCACCCTAAGCAATAAAAGATGGGATATATTAAATTAAACTAGATGTCATAAACCTTTTCTTTGAAATTTGAACAACATTGTTCCTTCTTGGATGTCATTTAAATTTTGCACAGAATTTTTGTTATTCCGTCAATAGTTTTTATGTTTTTCCTAGATGTCCGATTCTTACATGACCAAGCTTCAGAATTCCGAGGTATGTCACTATTAACCGATGTATAGCTCCAGAAAATAATGTTCATACATATTCAAATCAAAACTGATGACCAATACTTTTGATTACGGATTTAACACAAGGGAACAGCATATAAAAGTGCAAGGTCGTGATTGTGCTGAATTTTCGAATCAAAGTATTCTAATGAAGTGTTATTGTATATATATAAGGCATTAGTATTATAAGCTTACTGTCAAAAACTATCAAATTCATCCTAAGTGATTTGTTAAAAGATTTTGGAATAGTATTAATTGAACTAGATTAAAACGAAAAGAAAATAAAACGAAAAAAACTAACTTAAAACTTCAGAAAATACGATACAAAATTTAGTGCATACTTCTATTGATTGCGAATGCAAACCTCAAATTTTTAAATATTTTTATCGCATATAACTTAACCTGGATTATATATAACACTTTGAAACTTGTAAGCATACAGTCTACTAGATTTTTAATTATTTCCTATGTAATAAATAGCCAAATCTACTATTAATATGCTGACATCCTATTTAATTGCCTACACATCTGATCTAGAAAACTAATTGAGGTCTAATGCTATTCAATTTGTTTGAAATTTACTTGGTATTAGGTATGACAATTGGAAAGATCTGGTGCGAAGTCATTATCTCTCTTCACACTTATTATCTCACTAACTTCACTAAAACTCTCTTCAGATTTTAATTCTCTATAAAAAAATACACTCGTTTCTGCTGTCTATATATTTTGTTAATTCTTTCTTACTATCATCACTCTTGTACTTACTTTGCGTTTTAAATACCATGTCCTAAAAATACAATCAAGATGTTATATGCATTTTGCATTGAAATATTTAATAATGTTTGGACTTAAACGGGCATTTACTCTTCCTTTTGAAGACTGACAGTTCTACAGAGCAGTATACGACCACCTCCTTTCCATAACGGTATTACTTACGCATCGGAATCAAAAGAATTAAAATAGAAATAAATAATAGAATTAATAATTTTTGTTTGCTAATTTTTGTAAGAAATAAAAGGAATTTATTGTTTTTCATGTAAAATATCACCAATCTTACGCATTTGCGAGTAATCTTGTATAACAGGATATATGCCATGTCACATTTTTAAGTAGGATTAGAATATTAAATATATAATGGGGCTGATCAATTCGATTGAAAATGAATGTTTTATAATATGTTTCAATACGTATATCGATATTGATATATATAGAATCTATATATGCTCTTAGTGAGGAGAATGTAAAAGAAAAGGTGAAAGAATTCAGATTTAAGAATAGAAAGACTTTATGCTGAAAGATCACACAGAAGAATATTTCTAATGTTTTGAAATTTTTTTTAAAAACTCTAATTCACAAGCTTAATTCAAGAGAGTTTTTAACTAAGTCTTTCATTTGAGAAAAAAATTAATGTATTCTGCACACATGCTGTAAAATTTTTAAATTCAGATGAATTTTTTGATAGCAGTAGTTGCTAAGTGAGGTAGTTTATCTGTAATATATAGCTATATGATAGTTATCCACTTAAGAATTTCATGAATAGGATTATGTAACCAAAATGATGCCATTCTTAAATATACGTTGAATATATGGTTTATCTAGTGTTTAAGATCATTAATTTCTGAATGGAATATTCTCTTCAAGAATTTTTTCTGCTAAATGTTGTGAAAAATAATGATGACTTCCCGTACTTTTTAACCCTTAACTTGACAAGATGTTTTTTCAAATATTTTTTAATTTCTGTTATTTTTCCATGTCTGTATAGACATTAGATTTTATTTATTATTAGATTTTATTTTTTTATTATAGATTTTTTTTTATTTAAGCCGTATAGAAGTTTTCATAAACTCGCCAGATTTTATTTGATTGTTCGTTGTAGCGGACTTAGTCAAATTAAGGGTTAAACTCATTTGGACATCCCAGTTTTTGTTTGATATACCGAGATAATGGTCGTTTCTCATTAAAATAATTTTTGTCCCGATTTTAAACAAGATCTATTTTGAGTAGTCCAATGCGTTGCTTTAAGCAGATTTCCCCCCTCCCCCCCAAACCCCCCATAAAAATCATAAATTTTAGCAACGACAACATATATGCTTAAAATTTACATTATTTTATTGGAGCTGACAATAAAAAAAAATATAATTTAATCAACGCGATTTGTAAACGAGATCAAAAATATTTAAGGAAAAAATAAAAGCTCGAACCGAGTTCATTAAGTAGGTGACATTCAATGAACAAGGTGGCTTTTAAGTTGTCAGATTCTCAAAGTCTAAGCAATGTATCTAAAGATAATTAAACATAGAATTAATTTTTTTGTGGGATTTTTGATTATGCTTAGATTATTATTCTGTCATTTGCGACTTTATTGACAAACCAATGTATCAAAATGTTTTTTTAAATATCTAGATTAAGGAATTTTTTAATTAAAATATCATCCATAATATCTCGTACCATTCTTTTCTTACAAAAACATCGTTTTCCTTTTCATTTTTCTCAATTTCCTCTAAGATGTGATACGTTTTGTGGTTAAACCACTGAATGTCAGCCAATGATTAATGAAATCCAATGACAAAGTGACATTGCGAAGACACGGACTGATAAATTTTACTCAACTTCTCGCCCATTTTTGTTTTATTTCCTTTGTAATTTTTTTTTTTACTTGGGAACGTTGCTAAAATTAGGGATCAGTGGGATACGTATGAAGTAAAAGTGTGTAAGGACTTTCGATATTTGAAACACTTTAGATGAAAGTTTCTTTGTTGCATTATTCAAAACATTGATATATATTTACTTCCGTTTCCTTTCCATGTCGTACAAAAGAAGATTCGTATTGGAAGATATGAAAACGAATATTTCTAGGGGTACATTATGTTCAGAATATTTCATTTACGGTTATTTTAACTTGATTCTGCAATGCATACTACCGTATAATCCAGCCTATAACGTGCACTTTTACACAAAATATGGTAAAATTTTAAGCGTCCGCGTTATACCCCGGTTGTAAAAATGATAGCTTTAAAAATAAAAAATAAAAAATAATAATACTGTTACGAATTTTGTGTAAATAGTGTAAATAATTTGTATTTGGATGTGTAATGCATATATTTTATGTTAAAGTTGTAATATTCACAAGCAATACCGACTCTTACACTACAGTGGCGATTCAATGGGATTGTGGCGAGATCTTGGTGAAAGAGTCAAGTTTGCATCACATTTAGCGACCATTTTGGCATCTTTGGCGACCATGTTGGTGAGTTCGGGACCCTCTGGATTCTTATAAACACTAGTGGAGAAACCCACTTATTTCAAGCTCTATGACGCGTGCAGATTTTTCTGGAAGTTTCGAACAGGTCTATAAATAGAGCGGTGCTCGCCGAAACAGTCTCATTTCAATCGGTGATTAGTGAGCATTGTTTTGACTAGCGATTAGCTCGGTTGTGCTTGGGAATAATATTTTACATGCGTGTATTTTAAACCCTGATAGTTGTGTTTGAGTGCTGTTGAAGTTGTGAAAACGTTCTGAGATTCATTGTGTGAATATTGCAGCTGAATTCTGTAATTCAAGGATTGTATTTTCGCCAATAAATTCTCATCGCTTTTAAAGAACTGCCTTATATTTTGTGACTGATTTGGATAAAATCCTCGAACCCCGATCAAAGTAACAATATAAAAAAATATTAAGTTAGTTCCTACTTACGTCAACAAAGAAAAGTTTTATTTTAGCTACTTTATATATATATATATATATATTGAATAGTTTCAATTCATATAAAAAAATATGTATATACATAGGATAGAATCACAATACTAAATGACAAAATAGAAAGTGATTTTCCTTGTAATTTTCCATTTTCCTTTCTATATATGGTGTTGGACTATTTTTTTTGTTACTATTTATTTATTAGTTAAATTTAATTATTCTAATAAGATAGTATAGTAAAAAAGAAATCACATTCTGAGAAAGTAGGCCGTCCCAGTTTGGATTCGAACCCACAATCTTGGATGAGAAATCCAACGCGCTATCCATTGCTCTGCATGGACACAATGGACGGTTTTCCTTTCTATATATGCTGTTGGACTAATATTTTTGTTTGTTACTATTTATTCATTTTTTTAATTGTTGTAATAATGCACACTCGTTTGTCTAGTTCGGCTAAAGATTCGGTTTTCAATGACAACTTTTGTCATTGTTTTAACAGTTATATTGTTACAACAATGCAGACGAATCTAAATTGGCGTCGAAAACCAGTAATTAATAATTAATTTAATTAATGAATCAATATTTGAAAAAATGTATTAACATCAAGTGTCATCCGCTACAAGTTTAAAAAAAATTTAAATGAACTTGATTGGAAGAATAGAAAGTAATTTATTAACGATTGAAAATTTGAACAAGATAAATATGTAAATAAATATATATAGAAAGAAAGTGAGCTAATAGTAAGAACTAAAAAATAAAGAAAGATAAAGAATCTCCCTGTCGAACGCTCTAAGTATGTCATTATCTTCTGACAGTGATTCAAGCAATTTTACCGTACACTTTGTATCTTGTAATGTAAGTCTGGTCAATTTAGTGAGTATTGATGGCATGCCAAAGTCATTCTTTGCATTAAATAAATTGGATCTATTGACTCTATCAAAAGCAGATATGAAGTCAATAAAGAGATAGATTTTATATAGTTAAGGTATGCGACTACGTTCGGAACCGTGATTTTGCAAAAGCGTATAAATGGATAATATTTATGATATTTAGTGTCACTTAGATTACAAAACGTAAATAAAACTGTTTTAAGTATAGTATTACAATAAAAAAAATTTAAGAACAATATTTTGACAAAAAATGAACCTAAAAAGACCCGTTTTCAAAATATTCTCCTTTTGTGAAAAATGCTTCTATTATAATAATATTTTGCCTGTCTATAGCTTAGACCTCTGTACAGAGGCTCAATTAGAATTTTTGAAATATATAACCTAGAAGTGGGTTTATCCATGTTTTACGACAACAGAGGGGAGAAATTTTTAGAAAAAAACGCCTATAATTCAAATGGTTGTAACTCTGAAAATAATGTGAATTTTTCAAAAATCACATAATTGAGCCTCTGTACAGAGGTCTGAGCTATAGACAGGCAAAATATTATATTTATAGAAGCATTTTTCACAAAAGGAGAACATTTTGAAAAAAAGGTTATTCTAAGTTAATTTTTAGCCGAAATAGTGTATTTAAATTTTTTTTGTCAAAATATCCTTAAAACAATTTTATACATGCATTCTAATGCAACTGACAGTAAATATCATGAAAATTATCCATTTATGTGCCTTTATAAAATCTGGTTCCGAACGTAGTCGGATACCTTAATGACATAAAAATGAGAGCTAAAATATGCTATAAAGCTTCAGTTCACTGAGTTTTTTTACATAAAAAATATTAAGATAGATAAAAATTTCTACTCCATTTTTATGATTAAGAGTTTCAATATACAAAACTTTTATAAATTAAAGATATGCATGTTTGGGGGGGTTGTGTTACTGGTAATCATTTTCCATCCTTCTGGTACAAATTATACCCTTTCTTCCTCCGGTATCATCCACAATGTTAACCACTATTTAAAACAATTATCTTTCTTGTCGAAGAAAAATGGAACAAAATTTTTATTCAAAGAGAAGAATTGGCGAATTCCGTGTCAAATAACCTGAAAGCCGTAATTAGAAACAGTGGACTTGCCGAAAAAACATTTTATTTTGACATTTTAATCACTGCTCTTTCATTTTGTTCTCTTCTTTTTGACGAGTTGAAATATTCTATTTATTTTTATCTGTTTGAGTCTTCTACTAACCCTCTTGGAGAAGATATTCTTGAACTGTGATTTTAGTTTAAAAAACCACTTTCCGCAGAGATGACTTGATTTAATGCAAATGCAACTACTATTTGTTTGTGGTTTAGTATGTGAGTTAATGGTTAAACGTTGATCGTTAAGTTCAAAACCAAGTGTTAGTAACAGCGACTAATGGTCACACATCTTAAGTAGTAGAAGGAGTATCTACCAGGAAGTGATTTAGTGACCAACATTGGAACTGGCCGTGCTATCGGGCTTCAAGAAGGATCATACAAGGAGTTGCTACTCCAGGTAAATACATTCCATAGTTCAGTTATCTGATTACGGGATAGAATTTCATATTGTTCCCAGAGTTAAGTTATAAAAGTGTATTGCGTAAAGTGGTGAAGAATAAATAAAATTAGCCAATTTAATGATCATGTCTGCTTCTTTCTCGAACCCTCTCACACCCAAAAACTTCGGGTTACGAGAAGTTTATTAATTAGAATTTGTATTTAAAACTATGATTATCTCTCTAATATAAATAATAATATAAATAATTGTTTTGTGTGTGTGATAAAAGTAATAAAGTGCAAATGTTTCCTAATTTTTTGAGATAAAAATAGGGCTGTTCAATTATTCGGGTGTAAATTAGCTTAATTTATGTTAAAATAAAAATTTTAAATAAATTAGTCTTCCATAATATAGAGAGTATTAATCTTTTTAAAATGGTCTAAAAATTAAGCTATTACTATTTTATATTTTATTTTTTTAAGAACTCGTAGTTTCTGCTGAAGCCAATTGTTGCTGTTATTTTTTCCGAAATTAATATGAGATGCGATTATTCTTGGTAACAGCAATTAAAACGTAGAAGTTACTCGTAGAGATTACGCAAGGATGAGTGTAGCAAAACTATATTTTTTTTTGAGAATAATAGTTGCAAAATCACTAATAACTTGTATTCACAGAATGAAAGGTAAAGCTTTTAACCCTTACTGAACAATTTTCATTAATACATTTATCTACAATTATTATTTTTCTTGTTTCAATTAAACTTAAAGCAATTGAATATTAATCATCAATACCAGGTTTATTTTTTTTCCGAATTGTTTTTGTTGTATAAGTTAAAAGATTTGCGTTTTTTTTTGTCGTAGAACACACACTTCTAACACTCAGTTAATGAATTTTACAAACTGAATTATATGAAAAATGAGCAAAAGATGTTTTCAATTTCACCTTCACGTTAAAGAAATCCTTATGTTCATTTAGCTCGTGAACTTTTATTATTTATCGAATAAGAAATTAATTCTTTTATTCTTCATAATTAAAAAAGCCATGCCTCTAATGTATCACTCCTTTAAAAAAATTAATAAAATTAATGAATGTAATTATAGAATTTTTTTTGATTTAATACTATTACAAAGTTTGTTATACATGTCTTTTCAATGAAAAAAATTATAATAGTTATTTAAATAAGATTAAGGTATTGAATAACGAAAAATGTAGCTGACACATACAGTCAATTTTTTACTTTCATCTCATGTATTGTGAAGTATTGGGAAAATTGACGAATAGCGTAGACTGAAGAAACTGTTGTTGTTGTTGACGTGTGTTTTTTATCCTGGGAACATGTGAAATTGCCTCCCTAGGGTGCACTTCTCTTTGATTATCTGCGTGAGCTAGAGGTGTAGGATTAACGAAAAAACTAGAAATTTCCATGTTCTTAATATGGATTTATTAAGAATTTAAACTTAAACGTCTAGCAGATTAGATAATAATATATGCGAGAGAATCTACGATGACAAAACACAAAATATAGATAACACCGAAATAACTTAACCCGGACCACTATCATTAATTAACTTGTCTAAGCTCAATTCCAATAATATATCTCAGGTCCTAATATTAAATAGTCAATCTTACCGTAATCCGATCGCCGATCCAATCTTAAGGAAGTTGCTTATTTACTAGAGTGCAATGGTATGTGCACCTTAACCTAATGGCTCTGTCAGGAATAACCTGTTGGCTGTCACTTCACAATTGTATCACGCTCTATTATAACATTCCCCAAATTGCCAACTCTCTTGCTCTAACTTCTGATATTTAAAAGCTTTCTAATTTGCATATTTTATTCACGTTTCACTTCTTGGGTTTTGGTTGGAAAAGAGTTGCCATTAATTCTGGCCCCAAAAGAACCCAAAGGACATGTTAATGAAAAGTCGCGTGAGCCAGTCACAAACATATGAAATATAAGTGAAGAAGATCAGAAAGCATACAATACAACAGAAGAAAATACACATTTATTACAGATGATGATCCCAGCATATAACAAGAAGGGGTGCGCTGTTTTCTCTTCGAGACGGGAATCCATTACATTCGAAAGACCGACTTCTTTGCCGAAGAAAATACAACCATATCTTACGGGATTCGAACCCGAACCCATTTGGTTACATGCCGAGGGTCATAACCACCCTACTGCCTGGGCGACACTTACGGAATTAAATTATATACTTATTATTTCTACAGCTATTATAATTACAATATTTACAGTTAGATACAAGTTATTCAATCTATTGAGTATTTTAATAGTTCAGAATACTTTATTGGGGATGGAGGAGGGCAAAATATTTTTTTCTTTTCGAGTGTTCCATGCGATCTTTTCTTACTCTCTTTGGGTAAGGTGGTCCCTTCTTACATCTCGAATTCCATTCGAGGTTCGGCTTCCAGGTGGGATACAGATGTTTTTTTTCGGCTCTGGTTGTCTACATGATGTCGGATGAAAGGATCCGAAAGCAATATTTTAGACATGCACATGTGGCTATGAATGGTGTAATATTATCTGCACAGAACAGTCAATCTAGCAGCTGCGAGGCGGGAAAATGGTACAGTATTTTCTAGTACCTCTGGGGAATAACTTTATAGAATTATGATTTTTTGAAATTGATTCTGACTTTAAGAAAATCCTTTTTTAAATTCTATTTTTGCAATCCGACCACTTCAAAGTAGTGTTTTCTTGCACAGAAATGCAGTTCTGCAATGTTATAGCCATTTCTGTTACATGTCGTTAAAATCATTTTAATGAAACTTGCGAAGCATATATTGCCGTTGTAGAATCAAAGCTGGGTCATTGAACTGTATCTTCAACACAAGGGAAGAGGCAAAAGTCAGCAAGGTCAATCATAGACTTTATCACTGAAGTTTCCCATGTTCACTCAGTTTCCTGATCAAATATAAGGAACTTCGAGCAATTACACGAATAGTAAAACCATATATGAATAACTAGCTTGCATACCCATTCTTCGCATGGGCGTATTGAAAAATAAAACAATATAAGTTAAAGGATAAGAGAATTTTTAATGTTATTTCTTAAAAGAATTGCAAATTAAACAAGAAAAAAGACTTTTGGTATATATCTGCTCAACAAAATATCATATTTGCCAAATTTTAAGTTAATAATTCTGATAGTTAAAAAAAAAGGATTTTTTTAAAAATTATAATGGCACCGTAGATTCCTTGTGGGTCAACTTGTGTGTGTGTGAAACCCCCCCCCTTCTTAGCTGATTTTTGATCAGCAAAACTAACATGTTTTCCAAATTCCATAGCTGTAGGTTTAGTAGTTTATAAAATGGAATTTTTTTATACATAAAATGCCCTCGTAAAACCCACTTGGAGGTAGATTTTCTCCAAACCTCTATGGTAGCGGATTGCTATTTCATAGAAGACCTTTAAGACCTAGATAATATAGAAAACTTAAAATGCAGAGAATGATCAAAATATTAAAGCTCCTGTTTTGCTTTTTATAGTTGCTACTTTTTATATTATGTTTCTGTCACTGAATTTATTAAACCCTAAATTGAAGAACACATATTTTTAAGAAACATTCCTTCACAATTTCTGCAAAGGTGAAAGGATTCATATGATTGCCAATACTGTGACGTTACCACTAACAAAACACTATGTTGTTGTTGCAAAGGTTATTTAAGGAAGTGTATTTATCGCCTCTTGAAAATGATTTTCGAGGAATAGTGTCATTAACCGATTCGTAAATATTGGTATTTTTAAATACACTTTTACAACGAATCAAATAATTACGGATCTGTGTTTGTTTTTCACTACAAAATAGTCATCTTCCCAATTGGCTGGAAACAACATATTTTCATCGATTATTTTTCACTTTTTCGACAAGAGAGATAGTTAAAAATTAGTTCCCCATTCATAAAATGATCGCTACTCCACTGTTATCTGTGTTATTACTAACCGTTGCCTTGACAAGTAGGAAAAAATATCAATTCGCAAAATTGATATATTTGATTTCTTGACTGAAAGAATTTCTCGCCAAATTTTTAATACTTTGTTCTTAAATAAATGAGTTTCTCAGAGCAATAGGCCCTCACCAGGCCACTTTAAAAGGCCCAGTGGGCCGCAAGTTGATTATCGCTGGTCTAGAGTTTTACAAAACAATATAAAATCACCTAATTCGGATTTAAAATATTCATTTCCATTTCTCCTTTAAGTATAAATAAGAAATATTTATTTTTATTTTTCACAGAATGGAAAAAATAAAGAAAGAATAAATAGTTCTAATTTAACTTAAATTTTCATCATGACAATTCTTCTTTATTTACTTCTGAGAGACAGAAGAAAATGCAATGTTCATTCCAAAAATTTATTCCGTAGCGATTTATTCAGGAAGGAGATGTTTGGTGATTAGAATTCTGCGTATATATGGCGTTTCGCCGCCAATTATTGAGAAAAAAATAAGTGACTGTCAAGAAATTCTTTAAAATAAATCCTATGGAGAAATACTGGCAACAAAGTGCAAAACATTTTTCATTCTTTTACAAGTAATGTATCGGGAAAAGATATGGATTCGTCAAGTTATTTTGCAAGTCCTGATACAAATATTTTAAACAATATTGAAATCTTACTAAAGGGGTTATTAAGGGGAACCTAAAAAAATTAAGCGGAAAACTGAGTAGACACCCTAATTTTGTCAAGATAAAATTTATTTATATTTACTTGAGATAAGCTTTATTATATATATTCTAATAGATTATTCAGAAAACAATTTAAATAATTAAAAATATATATTTTTACTTAAGAATGATTTTTTTAAAAAATTAAATCTTCATTACTTAAATTTGAATTATTCTAAAATTTCAATATTTCATGAAACATTGTAAAAACATTTTATTATAAAATAAACATTTATCTGTATTTCGTATCTTATTTCTATTTTAAATGGCTTTTTTTATTCTTTTAATGCAAGTTTAATATCTGATTTTAATATTATAACTAGATGTAAATAGTAGTTTTTAAAATTACGTTGTGTAATAAAATTTGTAATTTATATGTTCATTTTATCGTTGAAAACTTCTGGAATATATATCTTTATTCTCAAATTATTAAAGTTTTTAAGTTAACAATATCAATGATATTAGAGCTTGAATGTTATTTATTCTATGCCAAGAAAAACATTCTTAATGAAAAAAATAAAAGATTTGGTTTTATTGCAAGTCTTCTTGATTGAAATTGTGTAAAACTTACAAGCAAGAATAATATTGATGTAATTGAAATTTTTTTCGTGACTGTGAATATACATTTAGGTAAAAATAAAACCGATTTAATATATATTTAGTGTAAATATAAAAAAAATCATTTATATTAACAGTATTAAATGATAAAAGTAAAGTTTAATTAATCGCAAATATCTCCAAACGATTATATCACTTCCTGAATTTAATTTGCGGAAAGAACATTTTATAAGAAAAGAATTCAATTCGTTTGGCTTGAGGTAATATAAGCAAGAAAATATTATCTTAAAAATCACAGAATTCTTATCTAGACAATCTAAAATAAAAACTGTAATTTAAAAAATAAAGGTAAATTACATAGTTTAAATCTTTCAGATATGCCGAAGAGCTGATTGCATCTTAAAAATGCAAAAAAATTTAAAAATATAGTGGAAATAAAAAGAAAACTGTATGTTTACTTTGAAATGAAATCAATTGGAATATTTTTTTTTCGTCTAAGCTTGCAGTTTTTTTTATAATAATGGGCAGATTTTAATTTACAATTTACACTGAAGTATTTAAAGTGAGCATCATTAACAAAAAGCCAAAAGTTTCTTTCTTAAATAAAAGCAAAACGTATTTACTTATGGAGTGCAAAGTTACTGTAAACAGGAAAACATGGTTACAAAATAAAAAAGAAAAAGTGTTTGAGAAAGCTAATGGTGAAACGATTTTCATATATGTTTGCTCAAAATATTCCATTTTATTTCACATGCATTTTGATGACGAGTTGTGTATTTTGTATTATCTGATTAATTTATTATAGAAAATTTGAAGTTTAAATCACACCATTTAGAAACGGAATGCAATAGAGGATTACCTTATCCCTTGCAATCGATTTATTTAATATCAAGTGATAAATGGATCTATTTACAAAAAAATTATAAATTGCATTGTTGTTCAAAAATTAAGAACAAGGCAGTTTTTTTTAATGTAATGTAGTATTAAGTGTGATTGAAAATACCATAAGATATCCAGAGCATACACCCATAAGAAATGCATAAAAAGAAATTAAAACTAAATCCAAAAGGTAAATGGTGATTTCATTGAACATTTAGCTGGGAACATAGTTATACCGAAAAAAAGGACACAAATCCATGCGAATAGTGGTTAGTAAGAAGAAGAGACGACTTCTGAAGGAGATATCATCTCAGACTTCTGTATACACTCTAAGCAGAGTACAAAGTTGTCAGTGTAAGATGTTAAGGTAACCATTTTCCTTGAAGCACTAATCACATCTCGAGAAGCATTTCTGACCACTGTATTGGAATAAGATACGGGGACCTTTCTGAAAAATGTATACGTTGAATATCTTCACTCCCAATAACTCTTCAGCAGAAAGTGTACAATGTGGCATAGCATTGTCGTCTAATAAGAGGAGTTTATGGTCCATAGCACCTCTGAAAGGAAGAATATTGGTACAATAACGGGCATTTAAGATTAAATTACCCTGTGTGAAAAATGTAAAGATCAGTAAGGGAATAAGCATGATACCACCACAAACGAGAACTCCGCTACCTCCAAGCTGGTCCTGTCTACGACGTTGAATGTGTGAATGTGTTATTCGCTCTCTCCTGATGAGTATGCGTTCAAATTATTTTGTCACTTGTTCCCCAAAAATGATCTGTTTAGCTTTTGTTACCGTCACAACTCAAAACGCCATTTTTGACGAATTAGTGTTAATGGAGCACACAGTTCTGATCGTGATACCACCACTGGGTAGCCTCTAGGTCAGGTGTGGCGAACTTTTATGAATCAACATGCCATTTTTTTTCTAAAGAAATGCTTAGTGAGGTATGCACGTGCCGTCAAATAACTTTGACTTGTGATTATTGGGAAAATAATAAAACTAAATACTAACAACACAAAAAAATACATTGCGTACTTTATAGTAGTAAATGTTTTAGTTATACGTGTAATTCAAATTATATAAAGTAACATTAGCGTGATTTCTGCTGCTGCAGATTAGATGACAAATAACTTATATTCGGATTGTAAGATGGTACTTTTAGCAGAATGCATGCTGAATTGGAGTCCTCTGTCAAGTGGTTTCTAAGCGAATCTTTAATGTTATTAATCCCTGAAAATAATGACTCGTAGGCATAGGTCGTTGAAAGTATGGTTAAAATAGCATGAGCCTGCCTCTTCAAACAGTTAACCCACGGTCAATCGCGCCTGTTTTTCTACCGTCGTTACTCGAGGGGTGTAGAGAACACTTCAAACTTTTAACACGTGTATTTAATTATGAAAATAAAATTAAGTCATTATGATACATATTTATAAAGTACAAGATGTTTTTTGTATTAAACAAATAAAATTATTAAATTTATTGCATACAAATGAGACTAACATAAATTTAAACTAAACATACAAAATTTTCATTTTAAAACACAATTTTATATTTTTTCATAAACCAGTAAAACGTATATACCAGTAATAAATATACTTTATAATTAATGAGATAATGCTAGTAGAAAGTAGAAAAATAGTATTTTAATCATTTTCCAAACATTCAGAGCAGACTGTAAACAAATGCTCAACTTCTCGCGGGAGTTCTCAGCCACCCAGATAAACTTTTGAAGGTCATTACATTCCAATCGTTCGAGAAAGAGGGATTGCATCAGACCTGAAGGTTTAATGACCTAAAATGTGCAGCTACAGAAAACATCGTGGTTCTGCGCATTCTTTTTAGAATCCTGGGAGGATTTTCTTGTTGATGGGGTGTACAGAACACCCCGCGCGAGTGATCACGGGTTAAACGTATCTGGAATCGAATTTAATGTTTCCAAAATTTCGTTAATGGCATTTTATATTGCTTGTTAATCTTTCTGTTTCAATCAATTCTAACTTTTTTCTTGTTTCAAAAAAGCTTTGAATTCATATTGAACTAGACTAGAAATCAATAAGTTATATTTCAAATTCTTCAATTTACAGCCAATCGAATTGGGGCAAGTTCAGTTTATCAAATAATGTCACGCCAGGACACATAATAAACTTGAGCACATTTCTGATAATTCATTGAACTGAGAAAATCTCACTGAAAATTCCTTGACTGAAGAATCAATCACGGCTGATCTTTTTGATCGGTGGCGTGCCCAAATTATTGTGCCGTGTGCCATCAATGGCCCGCGTGCCAATGGTTCGCCATTCCTGCTCTAGGCTATCATGAAAGACGAATCGGTCATCTAATAATCTGTTGCATGTACCTTGCGATTTCTTCTACTGTCT
>BMAV01001185.1:71216-84195 GCA_019973955.1 Trichonephila inaurata madagascariensis
GGCAACAGAAGAATGCACTGATAGTCTACCATCGTGGTTACTTGTAGCCAACCCCTACTGAATTCGTATAGAATTGCTACTGTAGTTTAAAATACTGTGCAGGTTCGTGATGTTGTGGGTGATCTCAACCTTCACAGTCGTATTAGTCACATTTCGTTCCTCCATCTTCTAGATATTTGATCTCGTGTAAAATCATCCAGATGTATTCTACATGAACATATTATACAGAGGCAGCAACTTGACTTTCTTTATACGCTGCATTATACCTTTCATGGAAATTTTGAAAGTATACCAACAATCTGTTGTATATCCTTTCGATTTTCATCAAGTTCTCAATGCCGCATATATATGTATACATTCCGTACAAGTTTTAATGGGTTTTTATTCCTTTCTGTGTGTGTGTAAAATCATTCCACTGACATGTTATTTATCTGCTTCATTCTTAATTTTTGTTTACCAATGTGGTAAGCGGTTCCTTTAGACTATTTAGTTTCGAATGCTAAGTATTGACAAGTAATATTTCCAAAATATTTCGTGAGAGTAGAAGGGAGTTTTGGATTTGTAAGTTCTATGACACGATAAATTTAAATGTATTCAAAGTTTGGTGGAAAAAAAATTATTTTTCTTATTTTATGTAATATTTAATATTATTAAAAACTGAAGACATTTATATTAGTTTTACGGGTATAAATTTAGGAAAAACAAATATGTACCGTTTTGGTGCAAAGTTTCGAAAATTTTTGAGTAAAATTCTTAAGAAATATTTGTGATATTTTTTAATATTTGTTGACAACTTTTTAACTCTCCATAGCACAAATGCTATTTTAGCCTGATTTTACGATTTTACTATTAAAGCCTGATTTTACGAAAATTGAAATCCATGCTACTTTAAAAATGATAAATCCAATACAGAAAAACTATCGGATTCTACAGAAAGTAACTTTTTTTTTATTTAACCGAGTTAAATTTAGTTAAGTAAATAACACTGAAAAAAAAAGGAATTTTTTGTGCAGAAATTTAAGAAATTTCGGTAACCGTATATCTTTATTAATTAAAAAAATTATTATTTTGAATATAGCTGTGATTAAATGTATCTTATGAAGTTATTTTGTCTTTAAAAATAATATATTTCTCTGCGATATTATATCTAATTTTAAAAGGTTCATACTTAGAAAAATTAAATTCTTCCTCGTATCATAGTACTGGAAGTAAAATTACATAAGTTAAAGGTGGATGCATAATTTTACAACATATGACATCATAATTTTAGGGGCCAGAACGCAAGTGTCCGATTCTGACACAAAAAAAATAAGTTGTCTGTGAGTCAACACGAATAGACAAAGGCGAGGTCAGATCTAGGACCCTTTTAAATGATTTAACATATCTAGGAGTAACTAAGATGTATTTCGCTAGACATCCTGACGCAACGAGAAGCCTTAAGTTCACCCGGAATAAATCTTTGATCAGTATAACATTTAATAATCTGTAGAACGCGTGAATTTAAAATTCTCGGTAATGTGTTAATTTCTATGATAATTCTTGCTACATTTGTTGAGAATTTGTAAGCACTATTATAAGAAAAAGCAGGACTTCTTGAATTAAGGTATCCAACTACGTTTGGAACCGTGATTTTGCAAAAGCGTATAAATGGAAAATATTTATGATATTTAGTGTCACTTAAGTTAGATAATGTATATAAAACTGTTTTAAGAATTGTATTACAATGAAAAATTATTTAAGTACAATATTTCGGCTAAAAATTAACTTTTAATAAACTTTTTTCAAAATGTTCTCCTTTTGTGAAAAATGCTTCTATTATAATATTTTGCCTGTCTATAGCTCAGACCTCTGTACAGAGGCTCAACTAGAATTTTTGAAATATATAACTTAGAAGTGGGCTAATCCGTTTTTCACGACAACAGAGGGGAGAAATTTTAAGAAAAAAGGCCGATAATTATTTCAATGGGTTGTAACTCTGAAAATAATGTGAATTTTTCAAAAATCATAGTTGAGCCTCTGTACAGAGGTCTTATATACAGATAAAATAGTATTATAATAGAAGCATTTTTAACGAAAGGAGAACATTTTGAAAAAAAAAAGGTTATTTTAAGTTAATTTTTAGGCGAAATATATATATTGTATTTAAATACTTTTTTTGTCAAAATGTCCTTAAAACCATTTTATACATGCATTCTAATCTAAAAGACACTAAATATCATGAAAATTATCCATTTATGCGCCTTTTTAAAATCACCGTTCCGAACGTAGTCGGATACCTTAAAATTGTCTACAAATATTATTTTAGATTTGAAATTGGCTAACAGGACTTAACTTAAACTATAAATGTGTCCCTAATGGTGTCTATTCAGATTTAAAAAGTGTGGATTAAAGTATCAGAACTTCATAACACTTTTCGCCACATGAGGGTCTGGAGAAAAATTGAAGAATTGCGTTTTTTGGAGGAACTCCATCAGCAAAAGAAATAATATACAGTACAATGTCGTTTATCCGAACGTTTATTATCCGGAGCAGTTTTTTTGTCAACTGCATATTCTTTATATGAAAACGTGTTCGAACAGCGCAATGCTCAACAGTTATTTCGCGGGAGGCCAAAAGTGACGGGAAAAACCAAGGACAGGGATATTTGGGGAATTTCAGTCGTGATTTGATAAACATTTGCGAGGAATATTAGGTTAGTTTGTTTCCAAGTGAGAGGGTGTATTCGTGCTCTTTAGTTGAGTTGTGAACTGCTATGAGATTGTGAATTCCGTGCAAGAAGAATCCGTCCCTGTAGTCGATGAAACGGAAGAAGACGAGGACAACAACAACGAAAATAGCAAGGGTCCATCAAATGCTGACGCATTTTCTGTTTTAGAGACAGCAATGAAGTGGTATGAACGGCAATCAGAGTGCTGTCCTGTTCAACTACTGCTGCTCAAGAGAATCAGAGACCTTGCAGCGAAAAATACGAAGGTGTATAGTTGTAAAGCGAAAACTAAGTGAATATTTTCCCGAATAAAAGCAAAATTGCGACTTTTTGCACCTATTTTGTTTTTCTTCAAGCACGTTTCACGCATGGGATTATTCTCAATATTTGTAAAGTGTCCGGTTTCATAAACTGCATGAATTGCATTCGGTTTTCGGTTATCCGAAAAATTGTGTAAGCGAGCAGTGTCCGGTCCCAATTGATTCGGATAAACAACGTTCTACTGTATAAGAAACGTAAGCCTATATTCAGTATTTATTTAACTCTGTAAAAAGTCCAGTACCTCACAGTGACGTGTTTTGTTTTACTGTATCCATCTGTTGACTCTTTTGTTTATGAAAAATATTTAGTAATTTGTAGTCTTAAAAATGAAAGAAACATGTATATATGTGTGTGTATAACATGTCAGAAAAATATTAATACCCTTATATGATTATCTCAAATGAAGCCTCATACGATCAACGTTGAATAATCTAGATTAGGAGGACTCAACATTTTTTCTCGCCGGGCCACACAAATATGGTAAGTATTTCACTCCGGCTGCAATATGAGGATTATAAGGGAAGGGGGGAATAAGACCAAGGATATATTGTACACATAAAATGTAGAAGCTTGATCAAATATTAAATATAATTTTTCTCTTTTAAGTTTCTTTGGAAAACTAAAATCTTTTTTTGACAATTTGAGATTTTTACATTTTCAAATTGTACAGATTTTAACTTTTCTAAAAAATACCTTACTTTAGCCTCTAGCGAAATAAAAACCCCTTAAAACCTATCGTTTTGCTTAAAAGTTGAACATCTGATATAAACCAAAACATGTACCTTTTATTGTAAATAGAGCCTTTTAATTTTTTTATTTCTAGCCGATTAGAAGCTTCACTGTATACATTAAAATCAATTTATCTCAAAATATGAATTTTGGATGTTCAATGTACCTTTTCTGAGAAACTACTGTTTACAAGTACGGAAATTTTTTATGATATATTTGTAATGATGGCTAATATATACTGAAATGAACTTTTTGTAAAAAACTCAAATTTATTTTTTACAAATTTTTTTATGTGCAAAATGGGTTAAATTTCACTATGTTTGATAAAATATTTTATAAATTATGAAAAAATTCAAAACTAGCTAAAAGCTTTTTAGTATAATGAGAAATGTGTATTTTAATTGTATGAAAAATTTCAAGCATGTACATGTAACAGATTTTGAGAAAAGGTACATCGAAAACAGGCAATTTAACATTGTCAGGATAGAGGTGTTTCCGACTCCCCTTAATACTATGTTAATCTCTATGAAACACACATGAATAAAATTACGGTCTTATGCATTTCTGACTGAGTTATAAAGTAGTTTCGGTACTCTTTCATCCATGTGATCAACCTCCTAGTTTACATTCTACTGTCAAACAAACAAATTTGCCATGCCATTTGATAAGATGGGTTTTTTTCCCTTTTGACAAAGTCTCCCTTATTTTTATTTCAAATATTAATTTATCAAGTGCAGAATGGCAGCAAAGAGAATTTTGACTGAATTCCAAAACATCAGTATTATGTGTTTATAATTAAAGCTCAGTTTCACACTCATAAAATAGTCACTACTCTTGTTCAGTTCACAACATAACTGTTATTTGATATTACTTACCATTATATATATATATAAAATATCAAAGAGAAAAAAAAATCTTGCAATGCGTACCCGTACGACATCGGTAACAAAATTGGTAAATCTGATTGCTTGATTGATGGAAGTTTCCGCTACATTTTGAATAAATTACTCTGAAATAATTGAATTTTTTAGTGCAATGGGCTATGAGCAGACCACAGGTTTCTAGTCAACTAACACAAAATTAAAAAATAAAGGCAAAAATGATCCTCATATAAAATTCCAATTTGTCATGACTTTATACTACCATGAAAAAAAATTGCTATTTATTTCTTTAAAAATTAAATACTTGAAACTAAACTATTTCAGAATAAAACATAGAGAAGCAATTTATAATAATTATCGAGGAAAAAAAGAGAAAAATCAAAAACCACAGACGATTATTTATTTTATTTTATATAAAAGATTTAAAATGCTGTTTCTTAAAATATGAAATAAGCAATTTGTATTAATAATTAATTATCCAAAATTCTATATAAGAATTATATACATTATTAAAAAGATTTACTTTTTGTAACAAATAGTATTGTATTGCATGATTTATTAATTGGAAATATATTTTTGAAACATTAATTTTTAATCTGGTTATTATTTAGAAAAAGGGAGAAAGAAGGAATTAGTCAGAATAAATTTATATTAATTAGAAATTACTTTACGCCTATTTTGAATATCGTTAAAACAATGAAAAATAATGAAACATTAAAATATTCTAATCAATTATGGAACATATTTACCTTATAAAAATTATGTAAATGGTTTCAATGAATTAATAATAATCAAAGTTATCAATTTAATTAAAAACTAGTTAATTCCTTTTCGATAAATTATATATTTTTAAAAAAATTAACGCATTTATTCTTCATTCCGAGCAATATGTTTTTCAAGTTAGAAGATCCAATAAATTCACTTACATTTATATTTAATACATCAAAAGTAAGGTAAATATCTAAATATATTTTCGATATTATTTATTATGATAGAAATAGATTTTACAGTAATATTTTCTAATATTTACAGTAATGATATTGCATATTACGAGCTATATTTATACTTAAGTACACCAATAAAATATTTTTAAAGGAAAGGTCCTTCTTGATATTTGAAGCATATAAAATAATAAAAATGGAAGGGATATTTTTTAATGGAATTTCTCTATTTTTAGGTACGAAGTTAAGCTATCTGAATATGTTTTTAGACGGAAAATTTCAAAATATTTTATTTAAAGATTTAGTTTATTTCTGAAGTTTAAATTTTTGCTATATTTATTTCCTATAAGGAAAAGTTTTGAATATTATCAATACGCAAAAATTAAAAAATATATTTTATACGTTTATATGAAACGGAATAAATGAAAAAATTGAAAAATGCCTCATTTTTAAAAACAGAAATGTTCTAAGAAGATGTATAGCATGCTGCAAGAATTCTAAGAATTTCTTCTTTAGACTACTGAAGCTATTAAAACATAAGTTGTCAAGGAATGAATTGTTTAATTATATTCGAATATTTTCTGTTAATTGTATAACAACTTAGTGAAAACGTATAAATTTTATAGTTAAACAGATGTTTAGAAACTAAAACTCCTTAATTAAAGCATTTCTATTTTGGATAAACACTTAATTAATGTCGAATGGATCGTAAAAAAAAATTAATAGTTCATAGGATAAAATAATTTTAAAAAAGGTATAGAACTTCAAAATAAATAAAGTACACCTTAATTGTTGAAGGAATCCTCAAGAATTGCGATTTTCCTAAAAAACTTATTACATTAGGTGTAAATTTGTGGGGATCTATGTCAATTTAGGGATTAGGTAACTTGGTAATTTTTGATGGTATTGTGAAGAATCATTAGCTCTATTTAAATATTTGAATGAGAGCAATTTGAAATTATCCACCCAAAATTTGGATATTGGAGGTGACTTCCTTTTTTACAAGATAATAACGCCAAGTGCGTTGTTCTCAATGCTAGTGTCTATATAACGGTTGCAGAATTCTGAAAACACATCACCTGATTTAAGCCCATTGGAACATATTTGGTAAGAATATGAATTAAAAAAAGAAAACTATATATATATATATATAAACAAAACATAAAAAGTAAAAACAATTATCACAGAAGAGTGGAGGAATATCGAAACAGAAATTACTGAAATCTATATCTATATAGAAGCTTAAAAGTTGTTCGGATGCTAAGAGATATCCTACTAAATACTAAACATTAAGATAAAAATACAATTGTTAAAAATATGTTGAGAAATTTTTAAGTATACAAAGACTTTTGAGACGTAATTTTTTAATAGTTTTAGATTATTAATGTTTCCAAATAATTCTTATACTATGTTTTAAAAATTGTTGTCATTCGAATGAGAATAAGTTGCAGATATAAAAAAAACACAATTCTAATAAATTAATTTTTATTACTTAACAAAATTAAATTTTATAGAAAATTGTATGTGTACGAACATTTTTGACGCTCACTGTATGCCTGACAATTTAAATGTAATTAATAATAATACAAACAATTTTTATATTGAGAAGATAACGTTTTTAGCGACATTTTCTTTGCGTGGAACGCTAATATGTTGCTATTAATTAAGCCTCGCGTTTTAATTTGGGCATGCACATATATAAAAATATTTGTATATATATGTCGTGTGTATTTTAATAATTATTTTAAGATTTTAACAAACGTGTGGCGCAGTATAGCCAAAATTGGCTCTTGCGCCATAAAACCCTACATTCACTCACTCACTCACTCACTCGCGCTTTAATTTGTATACATTGACTGCTATATTTGTCCGTGACGTAATTCAATATTTAGTTATTTTTAAATATATCGTTTGGTTTGTTTTTAACGGAACTCAGAAAGTAAAATAAAAGAATTATATGCTATTTTGAATAAATAAAGTCGATGTTATATTAAATGGCTCCTTCAATAATTCATTTAATTTTTCTCAAAAAAAGTCCAAACCTATGCAACAATACATTTCGTGTAATCGATTTAATTTTCTTCTATAAAGTTTAAGTGCTTGTTACTATTTTTTTTTTTTTTTTGACAATAATAACGATTTTTGACAAACTCGTGTTTATAATTTTTGTTGATGAACTGTAATTTTGTTGAGTTAATATTCCCTCTAACATTTCAATTAAATGTTTGAAAACTAATTATTCTTGAATCTAATGAAATAGATAGTAAATTTAGTAAAATAACGTTTATATTTTTAACACTTTACAATTTAGAAAATTTCATATAATAGTATTAAAATTTAGAGAGCTATCTGTTTTCCTTACAAATAATCTTAAAGAAAGATGTTATTTTTTAAATACAAAGGAGTACAAAATACTTAATTTAGAATAGGTGAATAACCTGAATAACAATTTTTAACGGCACTTATAATACATAAGCTACTAGTAACAATTTAGTTTATAGAGTAACAGCAGAAAAACTTTAATAATTCATAACACTTAAAGTATGAAAAAAAAATTAAAATTAGAAGAAGTAAAACAGGATTTAATATGATAGAAAATAATATTTCTAAAAGGTTTGCATAAATTGATGTAAAAAAAAGTTTATACTTTAAATTAATTCCATGTAATTAAAATTATTTCCTTGAAATATTTTGCATTAAGTCAACATAAAACTTTTAAGGAAGCAAACTTTTCAAATGTCTTTCAAAGTTTGTTGATTTTAAATCTTCGAATTTTATTTTTAGAACGGATAATGGGAAATTGACGTTATTTCTTATACGAAAAATTAATTTGTACATCTATATAAAAAAAAAATATTTTTCGTGATGCTGTAATAAATTTATTTCTAGAATAAAAAAAATTTAAGTAATAAATTTATTAAGTCAAAAATGTTCGCCAACATGGTCGCCATGTCGCTAAATTTGGTCGCCATAAATTAGGCCAATTTTAAGGTTTTACAATGTGAGTAATGAATATGTGAACAATTGTATAGTTTGTGTGTGTGTATAATTGGGGCTGGTTTGTCGTTAGGTGGACGAGGTGTACTTCCACTTAGTTTATTTTAAAACATTAAATCAAAATTACACCGAAAGAAAATTTTTAATTCTTTAGTTAATGAAACTTGACATTATATATGAGTGAAAATTGTTTGTTGAACTTTTATTTTCTGAATATCTTTAAAGTTTTTTTATAAAAATAATTTTGTCTGCTTTTAAAATTTTTAGAAAGAGTTCAAAATTTTAAAAAAATAATCTTTTATTTTATACTTAAAAACTATCCAAAGTAAAGTTGAAGCAAGAAAAAACTTATAAAAATCATAAATTTCAATTTTTTTTTCAAGTTCTTTCTTTCAAAAATTAATGGAATTATAAGAATAAAAGAAAGTAATGTTCTAGGCAAACGATAATTATTCAAAAATATTTTGGAAAAATTACTCTTACGTAAAAAATATTTCATTAATTGAAAAGTAAAAAAAAAAAAGATTTTTATCTTACTAATGATAAAATTTCGAAGCATATGAAAGAATGAATACAAAATTTATCTTTAAAAGTTGAAAATTTTCAAAATCATTTTTTAACAGAATTAATGAAAATTCTACATTAATATTTACTTATTAAAATTGATAGCATTAATAAGTCTTTCTTTCAAACGTAAAAAATTTAGTATTTTTTTTTTTTTTTTTTGCTTCCAAACATTATAAATACTACTTGAAGAATTTTATTATTAATTAATTCCATATTCATTTTATTATATTACTGATATAGAACATATTATGTTAACATAAATATTTAAAAACCGTTTTATTCCAACTAAAATTTGAAATAAATAAATTGTACATTATCCAAGAAGATATTAGGTGATATAAATTCCTTTTCGGTAATTTTATATTTGTTTAAGTTTAAACAAAAGCCATTTCTTTGATAATTCTATTATTATATATTAATAAATTAATCTCATAATATCTGTTATCATATTCGAATGTCGTCCGTTTTATTTTCAATCATAAATGGGTCATCAGATTAACTAAATAAAATTTAAACACGTTTGTGCTTCGATCAATATTATAATCGTTTGCTTGGTTTTTCTTGCCAGATTTCTTTGCAGATATTTGAAAATCCCGTTTGAAGAAATCACTTTTTTTTTGTTAGACAGATGTGCTTTCAAGTGATCTTTTTTTTAAATAATTAGTTTGCATTTTTCTTTCTGAGATTTTGAAAGTTGATTGCCAATGGAAAATAATTATACGAAATTTATATATAAGCCCACACTCAAAGTAAAAATAATATTCATCAAATTAAATTTATTATATTGATAATTTTTTAAAACTGTTTTAAATGTGTGTGTGTGTGAATATTTTTTTTTCTGTTTAAGTAAAAATGGATTTGGATACATTCAATTATAAAGCAGAATTAAGTTTAGCTTGTGTGTGTGTGTGATTAGAGTTTAACTAAAATGTACTTTTTTTTCACAATTACTTATGGGAACACATCGATGACTTCAAATTTAATATACAGAGTACCACAAAAGTGTTCGCGCGTACTCTTGTAAATTCCAAAAAATTTAATTTTTTCAGCTAATAAAAAATAATGCATAGGAATTGTAATTTTTTTTATGATACCCGTAACTTGTTCTTAATGGAATGACAATTCTTTTAAATAGTATAGCTATTACTTTTAGAAACTAATAATAAAAAAGCTACTAAGAAAATACGCCACAAAAGTCTTCACGCACGTAACAAAAATTTCAACATAGCTTTAAATATTGCATTTCTTTCCTAATTTAGTACTTAGGAGGATATCTTTTAGTGTCCACAACAACTTTTAAACGTCTTAGTATAGATTCAATCATTTTTTTGTCATTTCTGCATCGATTTTCCTCCATGCTTCTGTGATTAGTATTTTTACTTCACATTAAATATTTATATGTCATGTTTTATTTTTTTAAAATCAAATTCTCCCCAAATATGTTCTACTAGGCTAAATAAAGTGATTGAGGACGTGTTTTGAGAATTTGGGGTCAGTTATAGAGATACCAATGGAATGCATTGAGAGTAGTGAGCTTGACATCATCATCCTGTTAAAAAATTAAGTCATCTGCAATACTGAAATTTTGGGTGAATGATTTAAAATATTCTTTAAAATATTTAAATATTCGCTCATTATTCACAAAATTATCAAAAAGTACCAAATTACCCAATCCTGAAACTGATTTACATCTACACGTAAGAACATCTCCACCTCCATGCTGAAGAATAGAAGTGGAGGTTTCTTGTTCCACATAAATTTTCATTTAATTAAATTCTCTCATTTTTTTCATCTACAAACCATTATACACCCATAGGAACCCAAAATATTGAATTTTCTGTCATCCCAATGAATTTGCTGTCAATGTTGAATTTTCTGAAACTTAATCCAAAGAATCTAGTTGGATCACTAGTGTTCTTGCGTGAGGGTGTAAATTGGCTTCAGGATTAGGTAATTTGGTATTTTTCGATGGTATTGTGAATGTTGAGCTCTATTTAAAGATTAAAAAAAACTGTTTTAAATTATTCGCCCAAAATTTGGATATAGAAGACTTAATTTTTTAACAGGATAATGACTCCAAGCACACTGCTCTCAATATATGCCACTGGTGTCTCCATAACTGTCCCCAAATTCTGAAAACCCCCCCTCAATCACTTTAGTTACCCCAGTAGAACATATTTGGGGAGAATTTAATTTAAAAACAAAGAATACATATTAAATTACAATGTGAAGTAAAAACACTAATCACAGAAGCATGGAGGAAAATCGATGCTAAAATTACAAAAATACTGATTAGATCTGTACCCAGATGCTTAAAAGTTGTTCTGGACACTAAAAGATATCCTACTAAGTCTTAAATTGAGAAAGAAATACAATATTTAAAGCTATGTTGAGATTTTTGTTAAGTGTACGAAGACTTTTGTGAATTAGTTTTTAGTAGTTTTTTTTATTAATTTTTAGAATTAATAGTTAATCTTTTTTAATAAAGTGATTATATCATTCCATAAGAAAACTAGTTGCAGATATCATAAGAAATTCCAATTTATTAATTTTTAACAGTCTAAGATATTAATTTTTATGAAAAATTGCAAGTGTACGAACAATTTTGTGGTCCACTGTATACTTATAATTACTATTGACAAAGAATTAAACTTTTTTAATTCCACGAAGCTGCTTTCCTTTTATTTCATAATTCAGAAATTTAATCTGAGGCTTTTGTATTTAAAATAAAATGTTTCTATTTACTAAAACTTATAACTTTTATGCAATTTTGTTTAATAACAAATAAACTAATATTGTATTTATTAAAAATGGCTGTTCGTTATATAGAAAAATGTGTTTTAAAAATTCTACACTAGTTCTGAGTAAGGGATTTACTTTCCTTGCGGGGTTGCATTATTTCGAACATAATTACATTTAAGTTAAAAGAGGCGTGAGGAAATATGCATATTCTCTCTCCCAAACTAATTTCATCAAGTGAATTGAATATACCTAATTGTCTCAATATGAGCTACTTCACAACGAGCTTTACTATGTCTAGGATTCCTCATTGCATGTTTACGGCATCAAATGTATAAATATCCGTTTCTGGTAAACAAGTTCAATCTGATCCATTAAGACTAAGACTAATTTCTACTTAAATATTTATTAAATGGTATAAATGAATATAAATATTTATTAATTATATTTATATATCTGGGGAGTTAAGAAATATAATGGTTCTATACAACTACCGGATCTAGGAGATTCAACTCATTTCAGCAACAAGTTATTAGTAGGGTGTCACACTTATTTCCTACCATGTGTCATTTACTGGGATGTGAAATTCGTGCAACCAGCTTATGTAAGCAACCTGCAGGCTAGTTCATAATACTCCTAAAAGTTCCCGGCCATTTGAATATTTACTTATAGAAATGTCACATATCAAAGAAAAATAAATCATTCATTTTTAGTTATTTTGTCCGGTTTTAAATGGATATTCTTAAACGAAAATGAATATGGAATGAGAGCATTTTAATGAATTTGTAGAATTATTTAACAATCAAGTAATCGAAAAAATGTTTGATAACTAACCAATGTATGAGAAAAACATTACATGCGTTATTAATGAACTCAATCTCCTCATTTGTTATTTTAATACATAACCCCCTCCCCTCCGGATAAAAAACCACAGTAATCATGCTTAAGTTTTATTAACTAATGGGGAGAAGAATCTATATCGAATAAGAATTTTATTATTCGTCTTTTCCCTGAATATCTTATGTTTCTACTGCATTATAATACATTACTTACATGTCCGGTATTCTCAGCTTTAAATGTCTTCATATGCACTATTA
>BMAV01001186.1:2120-31736 GCA_019973955.1 Trichonephila inaurata madagascariensis
AGCAGCTCAATTACACTTTCAAAGAAAACTTTTTGATTACAACTTGTGTCATTCATACTAGTTCCTGCATGTGGCGCCAAATAGGGCTGATTTCAACTCCCCCTTGCACCCCCTAGAGTTTATTCCCTTGGAATTATTCCGTTCCCTTTTCTATGGGGTTTATTAGAGTCGTTTCGACTTCTTTTACTGTCAATCACTTTCACTTGTGGATGGTTTCACTAAGTACACGTCTAGCAAGCGAGTAAATCAATTTCTAAGAAGGAAAAAAAGAATTTTTTTTTTCTCTTTTTTCTTTATTTGTTGTGTTTTGGTTCGCAATGAATTGATGTACGGTAATGAGGCTCGAAAATAAGGATGGTAATATTATGATGGTTAAATATATTGCGGCTGTTTTTACTTTGTATTTTGTTTGTTTGTTATTTTCGTGGGAAGAATACGCATGGGTGAGCTTATTGCTCATTTACCGCAGTGACTTGTGTTACGCTGAGAAGTTTGTTACATTGCTTCATTTTCGTTATTTGTACATGAGAGATAATCAAGAAAATGACTTAATAATGTTACTTAGTTACAACTTGCATATTTGTATCGAAATGTATTACAAGGTGAAAAATGTACTTTTTTTTATGGGATTTTATTTTGTCAATAAAAAATCCCATAAAAAAATCCCATTTTTTATAAAATTACAACGGAGCATTAGAAAATAAATGTAATCACGATCAAGTACAACTTAAGAATATACTTATTGCTTATTTTTTCCCCTTTATTGAATCCTTGAATTAAAAAGAAAGCATCAGTTATACTACTAATGTTTCACAACATGAAAATCTGAATTTATACAAATGTTTCTTCAAAGTTTAATACTAAGTCGCAAATTCACTATATTGTATTTTGGGGATTTTATAAATATGTTTTATTTCAATTTCATTTTAAAACAAAGAAAATAATAGGTATCAAGACCTGATGAAAAAACATAATGCTATAAGAAATTGCGTTAATCAACATTTACAAATTGAACACAAAGATATTCTAAACTTGTAATATTTAAAAACATTAACGCTATAAAAAGAAATGAAAAACATGTTCTAAAAACATGAAAACAGTTCTAAAATTAGCAAAAAATTAAATAAAAGTAGAAGCAAAGATTTAAGTAATAACATATACGTATTTAAAGCGTGAATTATAAAAAAAACACGAACACTTAATATTCATTAAATATTCATTACTATTTTTAATATATTTCATTAAATATTTTTAATTGTTTAGCGTTTAAATCTGGTATTTATTAATAGATCTATGTTAGCAACTTCAAATAATATATATTAAACTTAATTATAAAGCGAATTATTAACAATATGTTTAAGAGTTTTACATGAATTGATTTTGATGATTTAATGCTTGCAACTTATAATATGCAATGTAATTATCCGTATTGAAAATATGGGTGTGTATATGTAACAATAAAATTGCTTACGTGTGTATCTCAAAGCTTTTTTTTTTTCTTAATAAAAGAAAATCTTTAATTGTTTTATCTATTTACTTTAAATACAAACAGCCTATTGTAGAAGATAACAGAAACTTTTCATTTATATGTTTTTAATGCAAGAAATATTTATTGGAAAGAAAAATCTATAAAATGAAAGATGCAACAATGCTCGGCATTAAGGCTGTTTTCGGTAAAAGTACGAGAGCTTGAACTAAACGCGAAGCACATTTTCAGACAGAAAAATGCCTCAATTTCCATAGAAATTTGTAGAATTATAGCTCGTACTTCTGTTAACAATATAGTGTTTTTAAAAATTTCAAAATATTCCATGAATACTTTCTTTTTCATTTTAATACGGGAAGGCATAGCCCATTTAACATTACGGTATAGGAGAAAAAACGCGAAACACATTTTATACCAGAAAAAAAAATAAATCAATTCTGTTAAAAAGGGAAGTATGATAAAAAATGCTGCTTTCTAAAGAAGAGTGAAGCCAGAATATCATATTATTTTTTCATTTCTTTTATATCTGAAAAAATGTTCCAAAATCAGGTCCTGTTTTTTAACATTAACCGAAAACAGCCTTAAGATACGTCATATGATATAGAATAAACTATTTTTCATTAATAAAAATGATTTAAGCTTTTCGTTAAAAATTTTTATAGACGATATTTGCGTTGAAATAAAACTTATATAAGAACCGATTAACTTATATGGACTAATTGTATTAATTTTAATTTATAAGAAAAAAAGTAATCCACAGAAAGAAGTAGAATTTAATGAACTGAATTTTCAAATTAGTTGCATTGTCGCATTTTTAGCAATCCTGGATGCAATATGATTAATTTTTTTACTTTTTTTAAAATTTATTTTTAATTTGTTTAGCGAAGACAATACTTCATATATTTATAAACATAATATTGATTAGATTTTGAATATCTTTGTAGGATGGATTGAAAGTGTGTCTCTCTTAAAGATTTACTAAGTATATTACTCAAAAACATTTCTAATTGTTCTAAGTCCCCTTTCATTCAAATACTACTGTAATTCTAACTAAATAAATTATCATCTCAAATAAATCAATTGCATAAATTTGCTTATCTCTCACAAAAACTATGTTTTCTCTAGCAATGAAATTATTAGAAAAAACGCAGCGACCAGATATAAAATACTTAAAGAATATGAACAAAAAAATCATTACTTTCTTGCAAAAATTACTTATAAAAGTCTGTACTTTACAATATGAGAATTGAACTGAAATCTAAAATAATTCCTAATTCAATCACTTCGATACAATGAGAATGAATATAATCACTAGTAAGAATTTAAATATAATCACAAAGCAATTACTTAATTTTTTCTTACCTTTCATATAAACTGATTTGTTTTCATGTAAGTTATGAATACACAGCAATAAATATCAGTTATGATTTAATAAATATTTTTAAAATGTTCCAATTAAATTTTATAAAATGAAATTTACAAAAATTTCAATGTTCTTCAAAGAATAATTTTATTTAAAATTATACCAATATATATATTTATGTATTTGAAAATACATCGCTAAACATATCAATCACATTCTAAATTATGCCTGACATTGGAGGGTTTTTTTACGTTTTGTCATGCACTTTTTTCAGACCTATGTCAAAAGTTCAGAAATTAATATTATTTTTAAGTAATCTTTCCAAAAATAAATGTTCAGTTTACATTTATTTAATTATTTGAAATATATTGTTAACTGATGTAAATGAAAAGAAAATACCAATTAACCATTTTATGATAAATATGAATTTTTCTTTTTCTTTTCTTTGAGAAATGTATCATAGTATTTAAGAAAATTAATTATTGAGCATTATCCTTTCCAAAAACAACTTTCGAAATTGGTGAGGTTATTTTTTTTACCTCATATCACTAGTTTTACACTACATTTATCTTTACAAATTCCTCCAAAACTCTTATTTTCCCAAGTACTTTGTTCTCATATATCACAACGGAGATTAACCTTTCATCACGAAAAGTGATGACATATTTGACAATAATATTTCTCTTTGAAGATTACAATGAATCGGTACATCTTTGAAATGCATTCATTGTTTTTCCATTTCTACAACAGTTGTGTCTTTGTCTCCAAGTCTTGGCTGCTGGAAAGGTTTCATTATCTTTTCAACAGCAGAGTTAGATCGTTGAACTTTGTGCGGTTTTTTCTGGGAATACATTCAGAATAGCTACCATTAATATCAATGCAGAGTTCTTAACGTATGACAGTTAAGTTAGAATAAACTGTTGCAGTTTTAAATATCAAAGTTATCAATGTGTAATTATAGCTGTTAGAGAAAGAAATTTTAAGTGTTCTTGGTATTTTGTTGCTTTTTTTTATTTTACTTTTATTTATTAAAATTAGGATTTTAGTTTAAATGGAATACATTTAAAGTGTATTCTTGTCCTACTATGCCAAGATAAATTCAAATGAAGTACAACCAGTGGCGCACACAAGGGAGGTGTCCTGGGGTCCGGCCGCCCCCCCCCCAAAGCCCTTGATTTTTTTCCGATTGGTTGTAATTCTAAGTATATAATACGTAAAATTTAATTAAATATTTGTTATTAATGATTAATTTTATTAATTAATGCTAATTATTTATTCAATAATTAGTTTTTTACTGTGTTTTGTTCCTGAAAATCGACAAAATCAAAAATAGCATGATACAAGAATGGTGAACTTTCAACCCCGGCTCCCCCCCCCCCCCTTGAAAAACTCCTGTGTGCACTACTGAGTACAACTAAAATTATTTAGCATGCGTTTGGGTGTTTAAGGACTAGAACTAGAAATTTTTATAACATCAAAGTTTTTAGGAATGAAACATTTCAATAATAATGATGCATACGATGATTATCAGTGGTGTACACAAGGGGGCGTGGACTCCCGGCTTCGGACCTTGATTTTTTTCGATTGATTATAATCCTATGTATTTTGTACGTAAAATTTAATTAAGTATTTTTTATTAATAATTAATTTTATTAACAATGCTAATTATTTATTAAATAATTAATTTCTTACTGTTTTTTGTTTCCGAAAATTGACAAAATCAAAAGTATATGTTGGGCGGCGTGTTGGGGCAATGGTGAATTTTCAACCATGCCTCCCCCCCAATTTGAAAAATTCCTGTGTGCACCACTGTGTGTGTGTGATGACTGTAATTCTTTTTTAATTGAATTTCATATATGTACTGTGTAAATCAATATCAGCTTAAAAACGTTCTTAATTACATTGGAATGTGAATTTAGTCGATTCAGTTCATCCTTGTGATTTTATTTTTATTTTTTTTTATTTTTGTAATATCCTACATTTCTATGAAACACATTTCTGCTGATATGTTTAGTTTAATTTAAAAAAAATACTTATTCATTAAGAGCTAAGAATATTATAAATTTATTCAGTATATTCTTTTTTAATATTAGTGTCATTTGTCACACTAAATCTTTTATTAAAGACCCTGTTCCCGACATTTTGTTCCTAAAACATAGTTGCTAGCTAAGTTTCGTTTTCTCTGCAGCATACTATTAATATTATGTAATACTAACTTAAAACTGAATAAGAATTTTATTTAAAAATTAATGTAGTAAGAACGTATGGGGATTTCGAATAACTTTTTTACAATTTTTTGTCAGTTCTATTTGGAGTCTCAGACTTTAGTAACATCTGTATAAAGATTTTATCAATGAAAAGGCTCAGAGTATCCGTTAGTTGAACATTATTCAAAAACTATTCTAACATAATCTCTACAATACTCAAATAACTATTCTTACATAAACAAATGATTCACAGTGAAAGACTGTGATTTATTTGCTTATGTAATTTAATCTTAATGATATTAAATAACTATGAAATAAAAAGATTAGCAGAACTATATTAAAATGCATTTGCATGCATATTACTTTTTACTTGGGTTTGCTTTTAAAGTGTGATGCATGTTTGAAATCTTATTAGTATATTCTGCTTCATTATAGAAGTATATATAGTGAGGATTCAAATTCATGAAAATAAATATAAACACACATTCAGTTAAAGTATACTCTCCCAACAATAAGATTTGGCAGTAGTTTCTTTTTACTATAAAAATTAATTCAGCAATCGAACTATTTTATGTATGTAGTATGTAAATACATTTTAATGAAATCTATGTTCATTTTTGAATAAATTTTTAAGGTGTTTTTACTACTTCTTTTTAAAGATAACAGTATAATTTTTCACGTTTGGAAATGACATGCGTATTCTTCAATTCCATAGAGTAATCTAGAAGTAAAAAACTGTTGAAGCATTTTCAGTTATGAAGGAAAGTTTGTACAGTTTAAGAATTGGGAAATTAACTATAATAGTAAATCGATTCTGTAATTGTAATAGTAACATTTTTCATCTTTTGTAATAACATACATATATGTGCTTCAACTCCAAATAATTTATGGAATTACTAATTCTTTTAAACAAGTTTAATTGTGAAGTGAAGTATATTATACGTTTTAAGGGATATCAAGTTAAATGCTGAGTACCTATGAGTACTTTTTAAATAACTGGAAATGTCCAACATAACTTAACTCAGTGGCGCGACAGCCCATGAGGGCCAGGCCCTACTGTGCCCAACTCAGTATACGCGACCTTTGACCCTGAGGTGCATGAGCAGATGTTCCGGTCATCAGGTGGTCAGTCTGACGCGAAACCTACAGTGTTAAGTTCCCAAGCAAGCTTAGTACTCATTTAACGAACCACTGAAGGGATGAAAAACAACCATGCCCAGCTCCGGGTTTGAACCTCGGATCTGTGGTGTGGAAGCGCGATACACTAACCACTCAGCCACTAGGATTCAACGTCCAAAATATTATTAAAAATATGCTGTGCTTTTTTCTTTAGTATTCTTCAACTTTAGGTGTTTCAATGTGATGTATGAGCTGTTTGAACAGTAATAAGTAACATAATACTTAGGATAATATTAAAATAAAGTTTTTAAAGAAAAAACGTACAACTTAATCAAATATTTAATTTGCGACTTTTTAAATTTTGTTAAAATTATTAAAATCTTCTTTAAAAAAAAGAGTATTTGATAATTAAAATTAAAATCTTAGCTAATTATTGATGTAATGCATTAAATAATTTATCTTAAATGAATTTTGTTAATAAGAAGTTAAATTTGACGAATTTAACTTCTTTCATTCGACGACCCCAAGCAACCAATGGATAAACAGGCACTGCTGCACAATCAACTATAAAATGGCTGAGAGCTAAAAAAAAATTAATTTTCTTCCTCCTGTGAAATGGCTACTATCATCCCCTGACTGTGTTTTTTGCGATTGCAGTCGATCCTCCATATTACGACCCTCTATATTACGAATTTTTCTATATAGTGAACTTTTTCATGGAACCATTTACAATTTTCTTCGTAAAATAACGAGTGAAGTGCATTTTCTATGTATTGAACTTTTTGTCTTATGATTCAATTTTTTCCCTCACTATTTTTAAAGTATTCCTGTACATTTCAAGTTATTCTCTCTTTTAAAACATTTTATGATGATTATAAATCTTCAACTGGTTTTATTAGATGCCTAATTCACAGAGAGCAATAGAATTCTGGGCGTTTCATCCAAGAAGTGCAATTCTTAACCCTCATTATCCAGTTCACTAGAAACATCTTCGATATCTCCTTTCATCCTCAGTGGAGTTATCTCGCTTCCCCGTGTCCTTGAACTAGTTTCTGTTCGTTTGTAGTGTTTATCAGTCATACTGATAATGTAGTTCAAAAATGTTCAAAACGTAAGTGCTTCAGCATCAAAGAAAAAAATTTAGTTTTTCATGAAGTGGATAAAGGTGTCGAGAAACTTTCCTTGCAGTTTTTATTTATTTCTTTTCTTTTTTGATGGGTAAGATATATAAAATAAATATATATTAATTTACAAGAAGGTGGGAATAATTTCTTCTTTTTTTCAATATATAATGTTTATGAATTTAAAATTTATTTTTTATGTGGTTTATTAAGAAAATAAAAAGATGAACCTCTATATAACGAATTTTCCATAACGAGCTTTTTTTTCTGGATTTATCAACTTCTTTATACAGAGGTTCGACTGTATTTTTCATGGGGACATTTAAGAAAACAATTAAATAAACGTAAAGTAAGAATACTTCAAGGGTTTCAAAAAACAATCAAAGAGAAAGCTGGAAAAATACTTCCAAAAATGGTCGGAAAAGTTCTTTTTGCATGGCATAAAGGTTTACATAAAGTTTAAAATGCTAAAGGAAAACACATTAAAAATTTCATGTAAATAACTTAATTCAATAAAAGTTGATGACGCTCACATTATTTTTGAATCAACCGGTAAATATATTTTTATTGCGTACATTTGTATTAGATATTTTTACAGCACATATAAAGTATATTATTCTTAATAAAAAAGAGAGACATGTATAAGCCTTACAATTTTGTTGAATGCAATGCATATAAGCTTTTGTTCAATATATACACCCTGCATTAAATATTATATAAGTTCAACTCAACATACATATTTCATTACACATACACATATATGTGTAAAATGATTTTTTATTATTTGAGTACAATGTGATAACATTTTGTGTTTAACACTAGAAAGTATATACCTATATTGCCCAAAAGCAGTCAAAATGGCTGTATTGTGAAAGAATGATTAATGTGTAAGGAAATTTGTTTAAAATTAACTTTTAATAGATTTTATGTTATTTACAGTCATATAACAAGTTATTAGTAAATATTAACAATAAAGAAAGAAATTACTTCACTTGGAAAAAAATATATTCTAAAAAAATTCTAAGAAATTGTGCATTATATACGTAATTGTTTTTCTGATTGAATTTAAAAAGCAGTCAAAATGACTTCCTTGGGCAATCTAGTGTTAAGTACAGCATGTATAATTCTTATTGAATTCCATGTGATTATTTAGTATTAAAGGAAACGTTTAAATTAGCTATTAAATGTAATATATATGTGTGTGTGTTTTCTGAGTTCTTGGTAAATATAACATGCTTAAGTAGTATGAAGACGAATAATCAAGGTGTTCATGAAGGAAAGTTTACAACAACATCTTCATAAATCATAAAAAGAAGAAGAGCTATTAAAGCCAACAATGGTTTATAAAAATAAATTTTAAGAATATTTCGTTAATCGCAAGACCCAGCTCACGAATTTACCTTACCAATTACTGGTACCATAAAAGGGGAAAAAAAAAAGAAAAAAAAACAAGGGCGTCATTTGGGCTCTACCCAATAGGAGTGCACGCGTTTAATGTATTACTTAAATGCAGGCCTGGAATCCAAACAAAACATTAAAACAAAAAGGAATCTAACCCCATCCAAAGGGGAAAGAGAACATTAGGGTAATAATGGCTGCATCCACTTTTGCATTGATGAAACCTGGGTGGAGTTATATTCCGAGAAAAATCGTGTCCGCTTTGAATTTTTTGGTATGTGACATTATATTTCGGCTCTCAAAGGGTTTCGTTCTTTCATTTCAGGAATACTAATGAAGATGTTGAATGTCGTGAGACTTTCAGTCGAATCGCTTGTGGTCTTTTTATAATGCGCTTTTTTACACCGTGAGCTGTTTCGAAGTTCCTGTCGTTCGTTTGATTCGGTGCCATGTTATTAAATATGTAATGAGTGCTTTTCGAGTTAATTTTGCTTAGCATAAATGATTTGGATGTTTCAAAAGCAATTAACAGTTTGTCTTTTAATTTGATTAAAATAAAAGGTCGTTAAATGTCTGTTTTACTCGATATAGGGGAGTGTTCAAAATAAAAGTGTAAAAGTGTTTCTTTTGCAGTGTTACTTTACGTGCAGGGAAAACTGCAAAAAAAATTATATGATGTAACAAGAAATGAAACGGTAGAAGAACAAGTAATGTAAAAAAATAAAAATTTAAGTCAGTTTCTACTTAAATCAACAAAGGAAATTTTTATTTTAGAGAAACTGTATATTAAATAATAACAATTAATAGAATTATGTATATATATATAACAGAATCACAGTTTTTTTGTCAAAATAGAAAGGGATTTTCTATTTTCCTTTCTATATATGGTATTGGACTATTATTTTTGTTTTGTTACTATTTATTTAATCATAAAACACATTCTGAGAAATTTTGCGATCTCAGGTAGGATTCGAACCCACGACCTTCGGATTAGAAGTCCAACGCGTTATCCACAGCAAAACAGAGACACAAAGAGCGATTTTCCTTTCTATATATGCTGTTGGATTATTATTTTTATTTGTTACTTTTTATTCATTAATTAAATTTAACTAGTAAATTAATATTTGAAAAAACTATATTAATATCAAGTGTCATTAAAAAAATGTATTTGATCTTGAATGGATGAATAAAAATTATTTTATTAACAATTGAAAATTTGAACAATATATATATATATATAGAGAGAGAGAGAGAGAGAAAGAGAGAGAGAAAGAGGGAGAGTGAACTAACAGTAGGAGTTGAAAAATAAACCCTTTTTATGTTACTGTTGCTTTTTTCCCTCTGCCTTTAACTGATATTAAACGTATAGGTTAAATAATTTTTAAGATTTATTACTCTTGATACTGTAAAAATATAATTAAGATTGATAAAATTCAATTTATATGTTTAGAAATAATATCAACAAAATATAGTGCATTAGTTTTCTGTCTTCATTAACGTAATTCAAAGACGATAAAATAATAGTAACACGCCTTTTCACATATCAGTAGGTTTTAAAAAAATATTTCATTCATATATTTATATCCTAGAATTAATCCTTAAATGCATTTCGATGTAGATATGCACTGTAGGTTTAAAATCTCATATCTCTTAATGTATCAACTCTATGCGTAGTGTTTTTAGTTATTTTAATTTTGGCCAAGTCTTTTATTATTTTTGTATTTCTTTATTTTAAAATTTTAGCAAATTCTTCCCGAACACAACTAAAATTTACAGTTTATTTTTTTATTTGTAAATTTTCAATATTGGCTCGTTATCTGAGTTCAATTTCACATCGGTGAATGTTGCAAATTATGATTATTTATATAAAAAGTAATAAAAACCATACAGGAAATATTTGTTTTCGGATAAAAACAAGGTAAAAAAGTAACGACTAGTATTTATATTTTTGTACTTACTGAAGAACTTATGCAAGGAAATGTAGCTTTTTTTGTGAATTAAAAATACATCAGTTTACAAAAAGTTTTTTTTCTTATTTTTCTCTTTTAATTACACCAATTTTGAGGTTGATTTCAAATTTAATTTATTAAAAACAAAAATACATTCATTTAAGGGTTAAAACTAGACTATTCTGAGAATGTCTTTTACGTTTGGATATAAGTTAAATTTTACTGTTACAAGCTTTTAAGAATTTGGATTAAAAATAATCATCTTAATGTATATTAAATTAAGATTATTTGATGTAAAATCTTAATATAATTCTGTTTATTTTTAAAATCATTTTACTTTTTTTTAAAAAAATCGTTATTTACACATTTTGCAAAACTTGTATAGTAAGTAGATTCTTTAAGAATTCAGTTCTTAGTAAATTTATAAATTCCTTAGAAAATAGCTTAAGATTAGTTTTCTTTGCTGCAGCAGCCGCTTATAAAAGAAAATATATTTTTCATCGTTACAGTTTTTATGAAATACTTTTTTTTTTTTTCAATTCGTATATTTTGTCAGAGCGCAAAACATCCGCAACAATTGCGCTTGAGAAAATGTACTTTATTCACAACTGGTAAAAAATTTTTAAAGAAAGAATTTAAGCAACACAAATTATAACTTCTAGTTTTCTTGCATAAAATATAACATTATACATGACTTTAAAGTACGAAAACATTCAACAATCATTATTATCAGCAAAAAAAAGCTCTAAAACATTGAAACTGAGCCTAATCATACCACTAAAAACAGATGGCAATGCTCACAACACACACATTTTTGAAATTATAGTAAGCGATAATTATCTCCTGTATTTTATTGTAATCGATTCCACATTTCAAAATGCAGTTTTTCTGCAAAAAAATCGAAAACTTTAACGTGATTAACAGCAATTTCAAATCCTCACAGATCTCCCCGACACCTGTTTGCCATTTAAATACCATTCTTCTCACAGTTATTGCATTTTGTGATACCATTGTCTTACACTTTCGATGCCCAAACCTATACTTTATATTACATATCTGCGTTTGCGCATATGTGAAAGAAATGCCCCGATTTGCGCAGATGTGTGGCGCCTATTGAAGGGCCCAATCGAAGAAGAAGAAAAAAAGCATCACCATGTATGATTTTCTCCAATGCTTATAAGTATTGAATAGATTCCATAAACACAGGTTTGGTTCAACTGCAAGACAGCCAATCTAAGAATCGTTAGGCGAGGTTCAGGAATCGTGAAGACTGACCGAGAAGTCCTATTGTTAAATGTACTTCTCCATTTGGTCGTATCCGGCTAAGGCGGATACCAAGTGTAAAAGTCTGGATTCTAACGTACCATGGTTAGTGGGAATGGGGAGTTTGGAGGGTGGTAATGGTCGTCTACTTATTTTCTCATGTTAGTTTGATTTTTTTCCCTTTGTTATTATTATTTCTTTCCCTGCCGCAAACCCTGTGTACCACATACATGTGATTCTTTCTTCAACTAACTTTTGTCCGATTTTTATGACGGTTGTATAATTTTGGGGCATCCAAACTTCTCTCTTGCATTTCAAAATTGGCTCATTTTCTGTCCCCCCCTCCCCCATAAGAAGTTGTTTGGTGATACTGTTGCGAAATTGTTAAGGTCAAAAATGCAAGGAAGGAAAAATCTTGTTTGAGGTTGGATTGTTTGTACTTGTTTCCCTCTACAGACGGAGAATCATTACGAGAAATAGATTTAGAGATTAAAGTGGATTTTTAGAGATGATTTCTTTTTTAAAGAAAAAAGGAACAATATTCTCGATATATCCCGGATTTTTGCAATTTTATATCTTTATCTTTTTCGGTTACTCGTATTTGGATCACAATTTCTAGGCTATTATGTATGGGGTTTTTTGAGTCTCGAAAGTCTATAAGTAGGGTTTTTTTCCAATCCTGTTTTTATACATTGTATGAAAAATTTAAATGTTTATAGCTATTATTGAAACACTTTACTGAATTATGAAAGAAAACGAGCTTTAAAATTATCGAATGTCTTGTTTATATTTTGTTCCTATGATTTAAATATATTTCCCTTTAAGGTAGCTTTTTAAATAAAACGTGTCCGGTTCTGTTAAGCTTTTAAAATTATCTTTTTATGTTTATTTCTATGTATCATAAATTTCGTGAGTCCTCAACAACTCGATTTTTTTATTTCTTTTCACATATTCTTTTAAATAATATACAAACTATCATTATAGTTTGGATTAAGCTTTTGATTTTGGGTATTATGTGACACAATTTTTTATTTGTGTGAGTATTTTGAATTTTTTTTCATAAAATAATAATTAAATAGGATAATTTTGAAAAAATATTATTTTTGTTGTTGATACTTTTTAAGAAATTATAAGGATGTTTATTTCCATAATGTTGTTTTACCATTTCAAAAATTATTTTCCATTTGGATGTAATAAAGATTTCTTAGCAATATTTTCAGTTAATGTTCTTTACAGTCAATTATCTATTATAGATAAAAAATTCCGGAGACTTTTAAATGTAATTCCATTACTTTTTCTAAGACTATTTTAAAAAAGGAAAATATTTTCTCTTAAAATTTTTAAAGATAGATTTATACTTACACGGTTGCCATTAAATATTTAAAAAAAATTACATCTTTTTTGTATGAAACTTATTTTGTTGTTATTATTATTGAATTAATAATTTAAAATAATTTAAGAAGAATCTAATATGCTTTCCAAAAATGTAACTGTTAAGATGATGCAAAACATAAACACATAACATGATTGTAAAATCAATTCAAAAAACTTCATTTATATATTTGAACTCTTCAAGAATGAATCCAAAAATTGTAAACCAGGAAATGTCAGTGAAAGGCAAATAAGAAATTGCATAGTGTGCATGAACAAATAAAGGAGAATACCATTGTCACCTAAAATATTTGCAATGCACATTGTTGCTCATTTCTGCTATTATAGGTGATTAAATAAAAAAAATTTAGATTACTGTTACAGATTTCACCCTGAATGCATTCAATAAATACTTATTCACAAATTCGAGGAAATGTTATTCTAAACATTTTTATTCACTTTTTAGAACTATTTCAGATTTACAAAAAGATATTTTAAATAACTTCCTAATATCTTTTTTGGATTGATACTTTAGAACTACAAAGCAAAATATTTTTTTAAAAAAAATGTGGTCTCTGGATATAAAGATTTCATACAAAATAAAAAAATTGAGTAAATATTAATTTATATTTAAGATAATTCAGAGAAGTAATTTTTTATAAGTTTGTTTTAAGTATTTTGTGTATTATTTTATAATGTTATAAATAATGTTTCATATTACAAAGATTAAAATCATTAATTTATTTCATTTTGAATGCTACTTTATAAATGTTATGCAAGTGTATTCATATATCAAAATTACTTATTTTTTAAAATTCTAGGTATTAAGGTTTTTGGAAAGCGTTATACTAATTTTATATTAGAAGAACAGTAATTTTGCTTTATATAGAGAAAAACTAAACATTGCTTGGTTGATATATTGCACGCTTTTTAAGAATTTTTCATGAATTTAATTTGAATATTGATAAATTATTCCCAAATATCTTTACGAAATCAAATAAACTTTTAGTTGCAGATTTAATGTAGCATGGAAAAAATTAAGAAATAAAAATATGATGACAAGAAATAAAAAGGTTTTCAGAAAGGAGTTTCTAAAAAGTAGTTATGTACGCAAATAAATATGAAATATTTAATCCTATTGGGAATATATTTGTGGTACATTCGAATCGTCTAAGATTAAACCGGGAATTACATTCATCAATATGACTATGATTAATACAATGTGATGAATTGCATTTCATAACATTTAAAAATAATTTCTTTTTTATACACTTAAAAATTAATTTTTTTTTACTAGAGTTACAAAATTGTAAATTTCCTCAAAATTATTCGAGATTCGGTTATTTTTGAATTTATGTTTGTGTTTAATTGTTTATTGATGCATGATTCCAATTTAAGACTATTTTATAAAAGGAGGAATATTTAGTATTTTCTATTTTGTTACATGAAAAATACTCTTAAACTTCTCTATGCATCTACTGTCACCTGTTGAAAAATATACAATTTGTAAGTTGCATACATATAAAGGAAAGTTATATAAATATCTAGATCGGTTTGACAAAATTATGTCGAAATTAGATTGAATATAGATTGATCTTATGCTTATATATATATATATATATCAAATTTTCAATCGTTAATGAAATACTTTCTATTCATCCATTCAAGTTCAAATGCATTTTTTAAACATATAGTGGATGACACTTGATGTTAATACATATTTTTAAATATTAACTCATTAATTAAATTAAAAAATGAATAAATAGCAACAAACAAAAATAATAGTCCAATAGCATATGTAGAAAGGAAGATCGTTCTTTGTGTCCCTGCAGTGCGATGGATAGCGTGTTGGACTTTAAATTCAAAGGTCGTGGGTTCGATTACCACCTGGGATGGCCTAATTTTTAGGAATGTGATTTATTTTTTTTAATACTATTTTATTAAAATAATTAAATTTGATTAATGAATAAATAGTAACAAATAAACAAAAAACAGTCCAACACCCTATATAGAAAGGAAAATGGAAAATTCCAAGGGAAATCGGTTTCTATTTTGTCACTTAATATTGAGACTCAGTCGTGTGTATATACATATTGATATTAATTGTAATTTTTTAATAAAAAGTAACTAAAATAAAAATTTTCTTTGTTGACCTAAGTAAAAATTTACTTAATTTTTTTTTTTTTTTTTTTTTGACTTTATGTTTACTTGTTGTTTTCCTCAAATTATTTTTAGGTGGTATAAATGTGAACTATAATTATATCTTTCAGAATAAATATTATTCAATAATAGTAAGTTAACTATTATACAAATTTTGATGTATGACATATATTTATACATTTTTTAGTTATTTTGCATTTTTTAGCTTTGGTTAAAATGTAAGTTTTTTGAAATTTTAGAAATTAAAATAATAAAACATTTTTTAAATAAACAAGCCACCATATAACAAAAATATATTGGAAATATGTGACTCATTTTCTCAACTTATAATTCTCACACTGTCCCCTTAAAACCACAAATTAGAGATTTGTTTGACTGCATAAACAACCCAATTTAAAAATATAACAGAAAAGGTTTGAACAACACGAAATTTTCTTGAATTACTTTAAATATAAGTTTTTACGTTAAATTCCCTCTAAAAATTCAATTTATTTTCTATTTTGAAGTTAGTTAACTATACTTATTTAGGGGAGTCACAAATTAAATAGGCATCATATATTCCCGGAACTTAAATCTAAACACATGAAAAACGAATTTCGTTGTTTACATTCTCAGCTGTCTATTATTCATAACAACATAGAATTTTTTTCGTTAAGCCTAAATTAAGTTCGTTTCTGCACAGTATTTCTTTTTCAATCTTCTCATAATCGGCAAGTGTTTTTTCTGTAGAGATATACTTTAGAAAAGAAAATTACAGATTCAAAGACTTGTTTTTCTCTAATGATGATGTTTGATGATCTTTGATGACTCAATCGAAGAAAGAAGCTCTTGTTATTTTGAGAATTTTGTGAAAAGAACACCATTATTTCTACTCTTAACTAGATAGAGAGAATTGTGAAAAAACCATCTCGAGCCTCTGGTTTCTTTTGGAGATGAATTTCGTTCACACGACTTTCAAAATTATTGTAGAAAAAAATAGTAGCTTTACTCTCTTGTTAGAATATTATTTTGAAATATTCTTCTCTTCTTTTTTCAATGTTGACTATTTTCTTTATTTAAGCTAGCTAGTTTAAAGTATGATATATTTATTTCTTAGAAATAGATTGTTTATATAATTTACACGATGGGAAAATTTGTTTTCATAATATATTTTTTATTACCCCTTCAGACAACTCAATTTATGAGAAAGTGTTTTGTTATTTGAAAAACAATTTTGATTTACTATTTTTATTGTTTTGATTCTCCTGTATTGTCTTTAGCAAAGTACAATAAATTATGGGTACTTTTATAATGTTTCCTTTTTTGTGCATTATTAAATTTAAAAATTACTATGTTAGTTAATTTAGTTTTTAAGCATTTAGAAATACTATATGTTTTCCTTTAAACTCAGGCTTGATTGAATTATTTTTAAAATTGTAATACAAAACTAATGTCAAAAAGATTGTCTATGAAAATTACTTTATCATATAAGTAATTTACTTATTTAATACTTTTTAAATAATAAATAATTTTAAATAATACTTTTTTTAATACTTTTTTTATTGAAAAGATAACTTTTCTTTTCATTAACACTGATTGTTAGATTAATTAGATTTAATTAACGACATTTTTAACACAATTAAAATTTTCTATTTATTTCATGATATAAATTCATAGTTTTTTAATTTTTGTAATGTCTAAAATTTATCTTGTACTTTAAAATAATTTTTAAACAAGTTTATGGGTGTGCTATATGGATTAATATTCAATTCCTACAAAAAATAGTTGCCTTATTTTTAATATTTGCCTTGTTTATATTTTAACAATACTACCCTTCATACAAAAATAATTTTTCTACTTATCAAAATTGGAAAAATATTAGACATTTAAAAATTTAGATGATTAATGGGAATATATTTAAGTTAATGTGAACCTCATAAAAGTGTAAGTTCTTATACACCTTAGCTAATGAATTACATATTAACTGCATTCTGTTATTAAAATTATTACTATACCTTAACCCATAAACTGGAAAAGGGTTTTGTCATTCTCATTTTGAAAAAAAAACATTAATGGCATTTCTTATCTGGAATAATATTTAAGATCATAGGTTGAGTCATCAGATGAAATAAATAAAATTATATTTCATTACGAAGTTACTCCAAAAATAAAGCAAAAAGGATAAAGGTGTCCGTTTAAATTTTTCAAAATAAAGAAAATATGGTTTTGATTACGAAATTTATATTGTTGTGAACTATAATAATTTCAATTAAAGTTTACTAACTTCAATTGGACAAGGAAAAAAAAAGTATGTAAAAGGACCATGTGATACAAACAAGAGAGCTAAAACTTTTGTGCAGAAAAATAAAGCCCCATTTTTCGATATTATGTATCTTTTAAGATTTCTTATTCTTTAATTGCGTTAATTTCTTTGTTACATTTTCAAGATAAGAACTTAAATTGATCATAATTGAAGCAATTTGGTTTTAAAAGAACGTGGAGGCGAAAGGATTTCAAATTTTATTTAATTCAATCACATTGCATAGAAAAATTTTAGTTCTTAAATGCAAAAAAATATTAATTGATTTAGAAAGACTACTGAAATAGTAACATATATATATGTGTGTGTGTGTTTTTGTGCAATTAACTCACGAACATATTAAATTAGATACACAACATTTCAAATTCAATTTACCTATTTTTTAATAAGCCTCAATCAACCTTATAATCAGCCTCAGTTATTATTTTTAAGGTTCAAAAAGTGGACATGAGCTGCATCCTTAACTTATTAGAACATCAGCTTATCCAGGCAACAATTTTTTAAAAAAATCTCTCTATTTTTTTTCTTTCGTTTCGTTTCTTATAGTAAATTTTTTTCTTTTTTAAATGTGTATAGTATTCTGAAATTGTCTTGTTTGTGTAAAAACTAATAGTATGTCATTACTAACCGAATACAACCTTTTTATATGATTACAACGTATTTTAATTTAAACTTTTTAGATATTTCTGCAGTTTTTTTTAATTTGTGTAAAATATTCTCAGTTATAATTGAAGTTGTGCACCATTTATGTTTCATTAATGCGAATATGAAAAACTTTTTTTTTTTATAAAAACAATTTTCTATTCTTTTTTTTTTAATGCTGTTAATTTAAATTTTATTGTAATTTCCCCTAGATGAAAAAAATATTTAAAAGAAACATAAAACAAACTATTTAATGCAGAAAAAAAATACTTATAATATTTTAATGTATCTTAAGGTATGCCTAAAAATTTATTAACTTTTTGTGTATTCTGGTTGACAAAAATATTCTTAAGTTAACTAATGAATCAATAATATTATTCTTCATCGTCGTTAACAATAAATATTAAAACTTGGAAATTATTTATGGAATTTATAAGAATCTTAATTGAATTTAGCATTCTTTTGATGTATTTGTCTATTAAAAGAACAATAATGTTATTCGGAACTCCAAGTTAAAAAAAAAAAAATAGAATCAAATTATCAATTTTTCAGTATATTGTCTTTTGATAAAAAATTAATGCTTCTGTTAATACAACTTTGAAGTTCATAGTCAATTTTTAAAGTAAAATGTTGAGACCATGATCTTACAATAAGTATCACAGAAATGATGAATGAGTATATATCTAGAATAATGTGCAATATGTAATACATTTTTGTATGATATTTGCTGCACTAAATGATTTTCATGTATTGTTTTTATTTCAGTACAATATTTTTTTTCTCACTATTAAAATAGCTCATTCTTAAATTCTGATATAAATGAAATTATGTAAAAAAGTATTTCATCTTAAAGAGAACACAATCTAAAAACTCCTTATTAAACAAAGAAAAAAATATGAATTATGGGTTGAAAAAATTACGAAACTCTTTTAGAATTGAAAATGATATAAGGATGTATTTTTGGATTTGAAATAATTCGAATATTAAATTTCGAGAACTATTTAAAACTATATAAACATAATTGATAAATATTGATTTAAAATAGTTACATGCTATTTTTTGTGCGTAGTTTTTAAAGTATCCGACTACGTTTGGAACCGTGATTTTGCAAAAGCGTATAAACGGATAATATTTATGATATTTGGTGTCACTTAGATTAGAAAATGTACATAAAATTGTTTTAAGAATATTATTACAATAAAAAATTATTTAAGTACAATATTTTGACAAAAAATGAACATAGAATGACCCATTTTCAAAATATTCTCCTTATGTGAAAAATGCTTCTATTATAATAATATTTTGCCTGTATATAGCTCACACCTCTATAGAGATGTTCAACAATGATTTTTGAAAAATTCACATTATTTTCAGAGTAACAACCATTTGAAATAATTATCGGCGTATTTTCTTAAAATTTCTCCCTTCTGCTTTCGTAAAACATGGATAAACTGACTTCTAAATTATGCATTTCAAAAATTCTAGTTGAGCCTCTGTACAGAGGTCTGAGATGAGTACAGGCAAAATATTATTATAATAGAAGCATTTTTCACAAAAGGAGACTATTTTGAAAATGGGTCATTCTATGTTCATTTTTTGTCAAAATAGTGTACTTAAATAATTTTTTATTGTAATACTATTCTTAACCCAATTTTATATACATTTTCTAATCTAAGTGACGCTAAATATCATAAATATTATCCATTTGCACGCTTTTGCAAAATCACGGTTCTGAACGTAGTCGGATACCTTATAAGTCCCGATTTTATCTTATTGAAATGAATGATTCTTTTATTTTTTTTTATTTTGCTATTTTAAATAAATACTTAAATAGATTATATTTTTATTATAAAATAATTCTTTTCGACGTATGTTTCATTCTTTAGATACAGTTACATTTGCATTAAAAAATATATATATAAATATTGCTTTTTTTCTCATGGTAATAATACAGATGCAAGCAAATTAAAATTAGAAATCGAAGAAAAATTGAACTCTACTGTTAACTTCAAAACTTAGTTTGCAAATAGAAATAAATAAAGGGAAAAAATTCCAAATTTTTACAAGCACTGCAATTTATTATTATTATTACTATTATTACTGAATTGAAATGTTAACAAAGCAAGTAATTGCAAGAGAGGGAAAAAGAAATATCAGCTGTCTTCACCATGAAAAAACCCGAAGAAGATTGTTTACAAAACGCTCTGGAAAGCATTGACCGCACGGTTCCCCTTTTTTTTCTGCGGCCGCGGACCGACCCTTCACGGCTGACGGACCCACCTGCCTACGTAGGCGGTCACTGGTCCATAGTCCAACCCATAAGCCTTACGATGGTGTCAACTGTTGAAGCCGTAATATCACTCCACGTCAGCGGAAAATGCTATATTATTACTCTAACCAAAAACTATAACAGTGCTTATGTTTGTTTTTTATATTCATTACTGTTATACCATTTCCTGTTCCTTGTCAGTGTTGTTTTTTTTTTTTTTTTTTTTTTTTTTAATTTTTTGTTTCTTTTCTGTGTTGGGGTTTTTTTTTTTTTTTTTTTTTCCTTCACATTCTGCTATCTGAATTTCTATTGTAATCAATCGGCGTTTTTCTAAAAAAAACTATTAATGGCTCCCTTATTCATACAGATGGCTAGCGTAGATTCAAAAGTGTTCAAAGCTAGGTTTTCGTTAAAGATTGTTGCACTAAATCCAAGGGATTCTGGTCTTTCTAAATATAGAATGAAAGGTAAGTAATAAAAATTTAATAAATTTTATGGGATTAAAAGGGTTTAATGGTGCAAAATTGCTTAACAATTCTATAGCTCAATTTTAATAAGTTATTTTAAATAATAATCTTGAATTAGTATTTACTATACGTTTTTCCAAAGATTGTATTTAAATTTTTGTGTTTTTTTTTCATTTATAAAGGAAAATATTTGTATTTTGCCCCTAAGAATAGTTTTTCTTAAATTTTTTTCTTTGTCTTTATTGAAACTAATTTAACCTAATAATTTTCACAGAAATAATAATAATGATAATATTTGTTATTACTCTATTTCGTCATATATTTTTAATTATAAGTTTTCAACTAAGCGAATTTTTAATCTTAAATTTAGCTATGTTTATATTATTATTGTTTTTAATGTGTATTAATTATTTCATTTCTGTTTTAATTGATTAAAATTATAAGAACAAATTAAAAATATATAATGTATAAGTAAGTAAATATATATATAATATATAAGTAAAATATATAATATAAAATAGAATTAAACAATACTTATAGAAATTCACTAAAAGGTACTGATGTAGTACAGCTGTTATTTTTTAATTAATTCATGATAATTATTGTATATGTTTTTCTTTTTTTGCGAAAATAATTTCATTCTTATATTTGGGATGTAATAGATATATTTGGCTTAAAGAAAATGTAGTTTATAATTTTTGTGAAAATATAAAATACTTGCATTCTAAGTTATATTTCATTCTTAGACAATTTAATCGTTATCTTTAAAAGTACTAGGTATTAATCAAGTTTGTATAAAATATTTCCATAAATTTACTACAAAGATATATATTCATGGAATTTCTAAATTATTTTATACGATCAGAATTTATATTCTTACTTTTTAGTATAAGCACACTTTTATAATAAATGTGTCAACATGACTCAAAACTCTTAATAAAAAGTGTTGTCATTGATTGTCTAATTTTCAAAACAGATTCCACTTTTTTCTTTTTGTAGCATTAATGTGTATTGCCATTACAATTCCATTTTATTTAAGTTTAAATTATTTTCATTAAGCGAGAGAGAATTCTTTTGATAATATTGTAAAATATTATGAAATGTTGTCAAAAATGTCTCATAATGTCCAGTTTATTTTATTTATGTCATTTTATGCAGTTTTGTCTGTTTTTATATTTAAAAGATTGTGTTGTGTCGACTCTCTAATTTTATGTCGGAATAAGAAAAGAGGAGTTTTGATCAAATAAATATGATGTTACTTTATTAGCATTATTTCTCTGTCAATTATTATTGTCTCTAATCAAGATAATTTAACTGAATCATTTTCTCTAATTTTTTTTTTTAATTTTTTAAAACTAATTTCACTAAAGGGTATGATAAATCTTTTCAAAATGTTATCTTTTTATTTTTATATTGTTTTGACAACCAAATACTACTATTTATTAAGTAAGACAACTTATATATATGAATTTATTTTAAAATTTTGTCTAAACTTATTTAAATTATCATTTAAAAGATTCTCCAAGCCCATAAAAAATTAATAATACAAAGTTTGCTTTAGTATTCAGGTTTCTGTTTGTTCCGTCGAAAACATACCATATTAAAGGAATGAATTTTCAAGAATATTTAATAAAAGTTCTTAATACAATAACTCAAATAACAACGTGAGGGAAAAAATACTTAAAATGTACTAAAATATACTTTTAACTTGATTGATGAAAAGAATTAAACAGAATTTTGATTAGAAGAGGAATATTTTTACATTGGTTTTATATGAGTTACTTTATATATATAACTGTTGATTTATAATACAAATAATAAAACATACTGCCCAGCAGAAAATACGCAATTTAGAAAATCCAATATCCCAGATATTTGCATTCATTCGGAATTTAGTCGTACATGCTTAGTTTATAAGAAGTTTAAAAACGAGTATATATAATTTTAATCAAATATAGGTAATATATTTCTTTCTGTAACTTTTTCGTTTTTGAAAAAAATGATCCATTAATTTTTAAACAACTTTTTATTAAACTAAATTTAATGTATATTTTAAATTAAGTTTATAAAAAATTTTAAAATCTAATTTTTTTACTGCCTACAATCAAAATTTATTATTAAACATCTGTATCAATTAATCATAGATTACTATTTAAACGTTACTAAGATTCGGAGATGTATAAACATTAACAGAGTTAAATTATTTTGTTAAAAAATATTAAATATAAAAGTTTTCTCACATGCAAATGTACAGAGAGTATAAAATTTAAATATTTCGGAACATGCATACATTTTACTTATATTTCAAAGAAAAATGGGAAAGTTTTATCCTTTTTTAGTTAATTTATTATCATAAGAAATACTAAAACAAAATTTTCTTTGACTAGATAATTCGTTTTTTACAGTTTGAATTATGCATCTATTTTACTTCAAAATTAAATATTTTTTTTATTAAACTGTATTATTTTTAAAATACTGTGACTTACTTAAAGATATGTATTATTACTTTTTGTAAAATGAGAAAACAATAATGATATGTTTCATTCATTACTTTCCTGAAAGTTAGTTCCATATATCTAAATTGCCTGCATATTTTCCAGTTTTTGTGAAGGCAATCATTTTCATGTACGAAAAATTTCATAAAATTATGTATGCAGACATTACAGGGATTTCAAACAGATCAAACACATTACTTGCACGTTGTATAAACATTTTAAGGTATCCGACTACGTTCGGAACCGTGATTTTGCAAAAGCGTATAAATGGATAATATTTATGATATTTAGTGTCACTTAGATTAGAAAATGTATATAAAATTGTCTTAAGAGTATTACAATAAAAAATTATTTAAGTACACTATTTTGACAAAAAATGAAAATAGAATGACCCATTTTCAAAATATTTTCCTTTTGTTAAAAATGCTTCTATTATAATAATATTGTGCCTGTATATAGCTCAAACCTCTGTTCAGTGGCTCAACTAGAATTTTTGAAATATATAACTTAGAAGTGGGTTTATCGATGTTTTACGACAATAGAGGGGAGAAATTTTAAGAAAAAAACGCCGATAATTATTTCAATGGGTTGTCACTCTGAAAATAATGTGAATTTTTCAAAACTCATAGTTGAGCCTCTGTACAGAGGTCTGAGCTATATACAGGCAAAATATTATTATAATAGAAGCATTTTGCACAAAAGAGAGCATTTTGAAAAAATGTTATTCTAAGTTAATTTTTAGCCGAAATATTGTATTTAAATAATTCTTTTTGTCAGTGTCCTTAAAACAATTTTATACATTTATTCTAATCTAAGTGACACTAAATATCATGAAAATTATTCATTTATGTGCCTTTTTAAAATCACGGTTCCGAACGTAGTCGGATACCTTAAATTAATCTAAACACCTATTTTCATTACAGTGCAAAATAAATAATAATAAAATTACTGCAGAATATTTCAATAAGGGCTTATTTATAATTTAAAATAATCAAATGAGTTTTTTTATCTGCAATATACGACTTTGTAATTTAGTTTTGTATCATTTTAGTTTATTAATATATGTTTACCTTTCTTAAATGAAATATCTTTTTAAGTAATGATTATGCTACCAAAAATATATTCTTAAGAATTTTCTAACATCACAATCAAAATAAATGTATGAGAGGAGTGCATTTCGGCATTTCAAAGTATTGCTTGCTATCACATTTATTTATTAATGGAAGGGAATTGATAGAGAAATAATTCTTTATTTTTACATTTATAGCCACGAGTCGAAAGTAACTTGACCGACTTGCGAAATTTTTCACCGGAGAAATTCGACTTATTCACCGGGTGTATCAAATGTTTTACCGCAGTTTTCTGCAAAGAAGAAAAAAAATAGACGAATTTGCGAGATCGTTAGCATGCAAGAAATCACTTCAGAAACATAATGCATTATAACAACCTAACATCTCAAGTTCAAATAATCTTAATTTCATACAATAAAGAAAACCATAATAATTAAATAATGAATCATTTTAAATTCTTAGTAATAGAAATATATTGATGTTTTATGGTAATTTAATGTTATATGCCAGGAAGCAATTAGTGTGAGGTATTTATAAAAAATAAATTATTATTATTTTTTTATGTGAAGGAAATTCAGAAAGATATAAATGTACAATTTACTGTAACTACATGATATTATTCTCCTTTACAATTAAATAATTTTATTATATTATTCTTTGCTTTAAAAATCATGTATTTCCTGAAAATTTGCTTGTTAAATTACAGTAGTTAAAAATGTAGAACACCAAATTAGTTTTTTTTTTTTTTTTTTTTAAATTTTTTTTATTATAAAAAAAAAATTTAAAAAAATTTTTAAACTTTAACAAAAAAGTTAAAAAAAAAAAAAAATAGATTTTAAGAACTCTGATTCTGGAGAAAAACGATCTAATAAAATAAATGTAATTCTAATTATGTACATGCAGATAATTACGATGTACGGTAGTTTTTTTATGTGGTTTGTTTTGATTAATTTTTTGAAAAATTTCTACATAATTACAGCACTAATTACTATTTGTTTCGTAAAATATTTAAATTTTAACTCTTGGTTTTTTTCTTTTCTTTTTTTCCTGTTAAGTATTTTTTACATTTGCTTAAATATATATTTTTAAAAATAATACAAACAAATTAAGTAAAAAATATCTTTCCAAAATTAAAATAACATATATGTGTGTTGTTTTAAATGATTTAGTTTGTCATAAAAACATTGATTGATAAAAAGCTTAAATTGTGGGTGCCTGTATTCATATGAGAGTTTTGAAAATTTCTGAAAGCGTGATATGCAAGTGCAATTAGTTGAAATCTAATTATGTTTGCCTAACATGTTTAAGTTTGTCGAACTTTAAAAATACCAGAGGGGAAAAATATAATTTTTTTATATTTAGATATATTTCATTTTAAAACTGTTGGGCTTTATACTAAATTTAAAATTTACTGGCACTCAAATGTATTTGTATTACATAAAATACAGAGCATAGATATTGAATTATGCTATTTTTTTAAACATAATTACTTACTGAAAAAAATAAATTCATGCAAAAGAAACGGTTTTATCCGTGTAGGATCCCAAATCAGAAGTATTTGTTTTTATTAGTTATACTTATTAGAATAATGTTTCAGTACACATTTAAATCTACAAAATATCAGCAGGAATTTATGTTTGCAACAGAAGAGATTCCTTAATACTTATCCAATGCATTTTAAAATATTTAATGTACCTATATTTAGTTATAATTTAATAATTGTACACATACTTAGTTATAATTATTAGTAAATAGTCTGTTAATTAAATGCGGTACACAATTGAATTTGGAAACGAGTAACTAAATTGATAGGGTTTAAAATGTAGCTATCATCAGAAATAAAGGAAATTCATTTATAGTTTCTATCTTTTGATAGATTTCTTGCGTAAAATATTAAAATGAATTTTTATTTTCTGTGTGTATTTAAGGAAAATAAACTTTTTATCGGGAAATTAAAATATTTTAATTTCATTTTTATTGTTCAGCAGCAGTGTAGTAAAAATTGCAACAACATTTTTTAAAAAATAATATTTCTGGAAGAAAAATATTGTTTCACATTTTATTTGATATTTTTTTTAAGTGAGAATGCTGTAATAATCAAAATAAAAAGGGTTTTTCAAATTTATCTAAAATAATTATAACTTTAGACCCGTTGTTCGTAACCATTCCGTATTGTATTTATCTGGCAAATGTGCATTACATATTTTTTATATTAAAGTATATTTATATTATTTGTTATAATGTAAAAAATTTATGTTTCAAAATTTCGGGAAATTTCTTTTATTTTAATCGAAGAAATATATGAAATTCTCAGTAATGAAAAATGTTATTAAAAGATTGGAAAACCCTTTGTATTACAAATAAAAACATATTTGAGTACTTCTAAATATGATTCATAATCGACATAAATGCAAATAAAATTGATCAAAATTACATTATGTAGGATATATGTATTTTTAGTGAAACTATTGACATATTTATAAAGATGGTGTATTCAAGTGCTTGCGTTTCTATTTATTTATAATATGCTACAAAACAGAGTTGAAATTTATATTAACATCTATTCAAACTAAAGCAAAAATTCAAGAATTGCGTAGATAAAATCACGCAAGGAAATAATTATTGTGTACATACACATTTTCTGATACAAACATTCAAATAATTAGATATTTTCATAGTCATTTAGGTTAGAGAAAAAACAAACGATTTAGTTAAGTAGTTAAAATATAAACATCGTTAAACAGTAATTGATAGCCCAACCTTTTCTCCTTGTTAAGCAATGATGAACAAGAAAACCAGATGAATAAAACAAAAATACGTGTTCGTTGACTGTGTTTGTTTTGATAGTTGATTAGTAAAAACAGTTAAAAAAGTGGGATTTCAATGTTCCTTTTTCTTTCATCTTTTCTGCGTTTTAAAGTGCATGTGTGCGTGTGTGTGCATTAAATATACCAGTCACTTAATGGTATATAGACAATTATTTGAATCATTTAGAAGTTATAAACTTATTACTCTACTTGAAATAATACTACACAAAATATTCATTTCAGTTATAAATAAATAAATTCAATTATACTTTTCATTAGTAATAATACTTTCACGCAATTCTAATCTTTTGGTTTTTATTTGATTATGAAAACTAATTAATAATAACTTTAGAATAAACACTAAAATGAAACTTTATTAAAACTCAATCTTATTGAAAGAAATATACAATTTTTATACGAAATATTCGGTGCCTGTCACTTTAAATAGATTACACATTTTTTTTAAATTTCTTTTACTGAAATTGATTTTAATGTACAGCCGATACTTGATTGGTTTTTATTATTAACACTAGATTGCCCAAGGAAAAGTCATTTTGACTGCTTTTTAATTCCAATTAGAAAAACAATTACGTATATAATGATACACATTTTTCAACATTTTTAGAATACATTTTTTCCCGAGTGAAGCAAATTTTTTTTATTGCTAATATTTACTAATAACTTGTTGTGAATGATTTTAAATAAAATAAAAAATATTAAAAATTAATTTCAAACAAATTTATTTATACAATAGTTATTCTTTCACAATGCAGTCATTCTGACTGCTTTGGGGCAATATAGGCATATACTAAATTTCAGTTTTTCTAGCGTTAAAGAGCTAAATTTATCAATTAAAATAATCATCTCGAAAAATGCTTCTTTTAAAATATCTTATTGCGAAGTATTCCGAATGATTATTTATGAAGAAACCTGTCTAAGAAAAATGAAATGTATCATAAAATTATCTAGCTGTTTATTAAATTACATCGAAGAGAAAGGAAACTTAATAAATGTATAGATTGTTTTTGTGTGAAATAGTTGCATATATATATATCCTAATTGAGTGTGCAGTTTTATATATGCAGTGATTATAAATTTTTTGCCAGTAATTGGACGAACTTTTTAGGATAGATAAAAATTTCAATTAAAAATGTATATTAATAATTTTTTCAAGTAATAAATGTAAGCTTTGGCTTGAACTTTAAGTATGAAAAGCTTTTTTTACCATAGAATCAAAGGGAAATAAAGTTTAATTCACTTTTTAAGAATTAATCGGTTAATATACATTAACTGATCTTATCAAATAATGGAATAAAAATGTTTATATAAGTGTCAGTATTTTTAAAAAGTTATTAATTTACTCTATTTTGTGTGTGAGCAAATAGCTATACTGAAGACATATTTTTTAAATCAAAAACTGTAAAAAATCTTAAATTAACTGCTGGAGGATAAGGTACCGTTCAGATTAATTTAAAATTTCTTATTTTAGGAAGTCTTTATAATTTTTTGCAGTATTAAAAATTTGTTGGATGAGGTATTTTTGATATTTTTTAAATGTATAAGGTTAAAAAAATACTTATTCAGTGGTTTACAAATACAGTTTCACCTTTATTTAAAGAAGTCGCTAAATCTCGAAAAAAAAAATTTGTTACATCGAAAATTCGTTAATCACAGATTCATCTTTTAACATACTTCAGAGATCACATAAAATAAATTTTAAATTCATAAACATTGTATATTATTTAAAAAAACAATTATGCACACTTTTTTGAAAATTATCTATTCATTTTATACATTTTACCCATAAAAAAAAAAAAAAAACTCTGCAAGGATAACAAAAAGGAAAAAAACAAAACATTATTCACTAATATACAGTATTTTCAAACTTAAAAAATAATTTTTATTTAAAATAAAAGAAATTTTTTAACGACATTTTCTAGTTTTAAGAGTACAAGTAATTTTAAACGTACATTATTTTATAACCAATAAATTTAAGCATACACTGCCACATGCGTCTTTAAATTTAATTGCTGATAACATCTGTTTATTTAACTTGAGTTTTTTGTTTGAAAAATTACAGCAATTCTATTGCTCTAGGTGAGTTAGGCACCTAGTAAAACCAGTTCAAGG
>BMAV01001186.1:53403-67069 GCA_019973955.1 Trichonephila inaurata madagascariensis
GAGTGTGTGGGAGAACGTGAGAGAGTGTGCGTGGGAGAACGTGAAAGAGAGAGTGTGTGTGAGAGAGATAGAATATAAGAAAATGTGAGAAAGAGAGGAGATAGAGAGTGTGTGAGAGAGAGGGAGGAAAGAGAAAAAATTCCTAGTGAGGCATTTCTAAAATAAACAATTGAAAAATTCGCAACTAATTAGTAACAATTATTTCAATAATTTTTGAACAAAAATTCAATCAAGGTGAATAATATTTGCTAATTTCCTTTATAAACAAATAATTATTCCTATGAATTAAGTAGATAAAGCCCTAAATATAACTGTTTTTTTTTTTTTTACATATATTTTATTTTATATATTTTCTTTTCATTTCCCCTATAATGTTTTTCTTCTATTTTTTTTTATATTTGTACTGCTTATAATTATTGTCTTGAAGTAAACTGCATTTTTTTACAGCTCAAATTTTCCAAGAAATCAGGAAACGTATTTAATCTCTATTTCAATTTTCCACTTTGAAATAACCACCAATTATCATAAACAAACCCAGTTTAATTTTTATTATATAATCGTTCTTAAATTAAATTCACTAAAATATTTTTTTTAAAAAAACATAAAAGTTCAATGAAACTTTTTGATTGATTAGAAAATAATGACAATCCATTTATTATTATTATTTTTTTAAAGATAGAAAAGATTATAACCGTTCCAAATACCTCCAAAAGACCGAAATAACATAAAAAGAATAAGATTTGCGTGATTTCAGTCAATCTGTCTCGATCTTTTCAAAAGAACCTCCTCCTAGTCTCCCTCCTTCACCCCGACCAAACTCTCTTATCTCATTGGCGACCTCATCTTGAAACACATCAAAATGAGTCAAGTGAAAACAATCCAGGATGTACTTACAAACCAACAATTTCTGATTTTCGAATTTATGTGCAAACGCTTGTAAACTGGATATTAAGTTAAATGGACGTTGCTACCTCCAACTCAGAAAAAAATAATAATAAAAAATATATAAAAATAAAGGTCTCCCTCTTAAAAATGTAAGCATAAAATAAAAGAAAATCAGAAATAGAAGGTCACAATCAAGAATGCCATTTTCTCTGCATCAGCACCTTGTGCCTAAATCGTGACTTTCGGATCTCGAGTTCTTCGCTTTGATTGGATGTTACAATGACGAGTGGGCTTGGTTAAAAGTGATATTTTTTTTTGTTTTTTGATACACGGCTAGACCACATGACGACTTGGCATCCGGGTACTCAAGGACAGCGGCTCAAAGATATGACCATTCTTCCGAGAAACATCCGAAGGATTTTTTTATAGTACTTTTCCTCTGGCTCTATATCTTTTATGAAGGAAAAAAGAAAGAAAGAAAGAAAAAAGAGCAGAGAGAGAGAGAAAATTGCAGATGAATTCTCTTGAGTTTTTGATGGGAAAATAATTTGCAGTCGAAATTACCCATATTTAATTGGATGCAATTTTACAGTCTGGATTTCACTTTGGACCTAAGTAACTGTATACCTTTGATACACCGCTTCTTGCGTAACAGCGCAAGAAATGATGGAATAAGTTATTTACTTTTGTACCCGGATTCAAATACTTCTAGGAGATTGTTGCAGTAGTCAGGGGTACTTCATACTTAATTGGGGGGGTGGGTGGGGGAGGATGAACTAAACTTTACTCTTCTTGTAATGTAATTCTATATAACAATGAAATTTTTGATCAAATAGAAGACAAATTACAGAATATAAAACAGTTTTAAAGTGTGTCATTTCAATTTTTATCAAATTTAATTATGTTTGGGGAAATGTAGTGAACCAGAACACATGTTAGTAAAAGGAGTAACTAGTAAAGATGTTTAAATATTTTATATTGCTAGTTAAAATAATATTCACTTTAACTTGATAGTGAAATAAAATTAATTTTTTTCCTATCAGGGATAAAAAATAAGTTTAGTTAGAGTTTAAATTTTTTTTTTCTTTTGCATATCTTATAAAATAGTTGATAGACAAAATCTTGAACTTAATTTTTTAAGTTTGTACAATTATAATTTATTAAAAAAAGTTTATTCTTGCTTACTTGTAAATAAATTCAGAACATTTGAATAGAAGAATAGTTGGAAGATATGGAATAAATAGCAGCATTAATAATCTCAAAAATTGAATAAATAATGAAAATTGAGTATAAGAATAAGTAATAATTAAGGAATTAGGTTTGATTTCTTGTTAGATTTTGCTTAAAACTTGAACTGCTAAATTTTGATCTATTTCTTTGGTCAAACACAAATATAAAGCAAGCCTTTTCTTAAGCTGAAAATGACAGTTCTTCAAGCATGACAAAATTAGGATTTGTGACAAGGAAAATAAGAAATAAAAATGTAAATGTCTAATTTTGATATAAATTAATGAATAATTTTTTCAAAACATGTATCAAATATATTTTATAAGAAAATTCAGTAATTTGATTACACAATCCTCTTTTTAAATAATTAATCAGTGTTTAATTTTCAAAACATTTAAATTATAATTAAATACACAAATTAGATAGCATATTTAAAATACTCTCGTGTTTTTTCTCTCTTTCTTTTCTTATGTGTCCTTTTATTAATGACAGATTCGTTTGATTAAGCTTAGATACAGTATTAAATTCGACAATGATAAGAATTATGCATATAAAACATGATTATACACAATAAAAAAAAAAATCCGGGAACAGTTTTCAATTTTGTCAACTATATATTAACACTCTAGGTCTCTTTTATTCCTGCAACGTACAAATGAAATTCTAGATATTGTTGGATGTATTTTTAATATCTAAATTTCTATGCTAGAAGAAAGGATATGTTTGTTCGGCAAAAAATTAAGCGCATCTTTTCAAACAAAACCTATATTTATAAATTATATAAGTGTTTGTTTGCTTAATACCATACTTGGACATTTTTTCATTCTGTTGATGAGTTTCAAAAAAGTCTAATAATTGATAATTTCAATATTTTTCCCCCCTGCAAAACGCAAAATTTAAACAATAACAAAATTATGTTTAATACAAATACGATTGATAACTTTTGATGGGATACCTAAAGTATTTTCTTTTATTTGCAAAAGAAATTATTTAATTTAACATTCAATTCTTCTAAAATGTAGTGTTTAAAAAAAATAGCAAAAATAAATTGACAAAAGTCACATGAAGTCATAGTCACATGCAATGGCGCACACAAGTGGCTGTGTGGCTCTGGACCTCCCCCCACACCCACACCCAAAACCCTCGAATTTTTTTGTTTTTGTTTTTTTGATTGATTATCTTATGGAAATAGTACATAAAATTTAATTAAATATTTGCTATTAAAAATTAATTTTATTAATTTATGCTAATTATTTGTTCAATAATTAATTTGTTACTGTTTTTTGTTCCCGAAAATCAACAAAATCAAAAGAATATATTGGGCGGCCTATTGGAGTATGATACGAGAATGGTGGACTTCCGACCATGACGCCTCCCCCTCCTCTCTCCTCCTTGAAAAATTCCTGTGTGCACCACTGGTCACATGATGATTCATCAAATCTGATTGATTCAGCCACGATCAGAATCTTAATTCACGGTAATTTTGCAATTTAAAAACGTATATTTTTTGAATTCTCTTTTGATATAATTTGATTTATTTACTTATAATAAAAAAATAAGTAATATTTGAAAAAAAAAAACACCGAATTGTAGCACACATCTACATTGTTGCTTTAAAAACTCACTTTTTCGCGTATGCTAAAAACATGTCCTTATCGACATTTTCTTTTCCTATAAATATGAATAGGTAATGAGAATATCGAGCTTATCATAACACATTATCTTCAGGTATACGTATGTGAATATAATAGAATTGCCAGTCTATTATGTACGATATTCTCATTTTTCCTTTAACAGCTCAAAATCTATCAATCTCAGAAATATACCAGCGAGAAAATTATTTTAATGAATTCACAACCATTCAACAATTTTCTATTTATTCAAGTGGGAACTACAATAAATCACTGTCACACAATGAAATGAAAGATTCAGAATAACTCATTTCACAGAAGAGAAAAAAGAAAAGAAAATAGATTCGTATTGAATTAAAAGTATAAGAAAAACATTTTTTTTTTAGACTGGAACTATTAAAAAACTGACGAACCATGACTGATTAGAGGCCAGTACTCTGAGACATTGATAATTGGCAATCCTCTTTCCTTTTGGGTAGAAGGGAACGTAATAATGGTGATGTGTGCCTGTTTAGTGCGTGTCAGGCCATACCTAATTCTTGGTTTGTGACTATGTTATAAAAACCGAAGGATCAATGACAGCTTTTATTGAATCTAAACGCACAAAACCGTCGGGGAACAAAATGTGAAGTAGCAAACATTTAGGAGATGGTGGAAACATTTGTTTGTTGTTGCTTAAAAAGTATGTTCCGTTTCAGTGGAGAAGACTAGTTACGCAGAATAATTTTTATACAAAGTTTTATTTTTTTTTATTGAGATAACGCCATTGAGTGATGAAATTTCAAATGTTACAAGATTGTATGTGGCGTTTTAAAATAAATATAAATTGGATTTTTTTTCTCCTTTAAATAAAGAAATCAATTTGAAGAAGTATTAAAAAGTGATGATTGGTAAGAGTATATGTTATTGTTTGGATTGTATGTTCCATTTCAATGGAGGTTTTACTAATGTAAATATTTTTAATAAAATTTTTTATACTTATTGAAAGGGCGGAAATGGGTGATGAAACTTCAAAAACTCCATTATTCAGAATATAAAACTAATAACAAAATTTATAAATGATTCGAAGCTAGATTTCTTTTAATGTCTGAAAAATGGATTTGACAGAAAATTAAAAAGTTTGAGTGATACAATATGTATTTATTTGTTGCTTGAAATACATGCTCTATTTGAATTGAGGTTTTAACATATTAATTTTTTATTAAAGGTTCAGTTATACAGTTAGATGGAACGAAATGGTGATGAAATTTGAAGTGCATTAAGACAGTGTGCAGTACAATTTTGAATTTTTAAAAATTTTTAAAGAAAGTGATTTTATGAAAAGTTAAAAAGTATAATACACAGGAAAACATTTCTGTTTGCTTTTAAAATATGTATTTTATTTCAGTGGTGTGAAATATTTTAATGAAAAAGATTAAATTTTCAAAAATAATTTTATGCATAGGCGACAGCTTTAGAAATCATAATAGGTCTCCAGTTTAGTCCAAAGACTTTTTTGTATCTACATTCGTTGTGTCTGGTGAATTCCAATTTCTTCCTGCTTTAGCACTGTAGGTTCTAGTACTTCTTCACTTTTATTTTATATTACTATATATATATATATAAATGTAATATTTCCCTCTAGTATCCTTTTCGGTGATTTTAATTCTCTGGTCCAGTCCTTCAGGACAATTGTTTAATTATTTTACTTGCCTTGGATTTTAATAATAATTGAATAGTAGGATTGCACCAAGAACTCGCTCCCGCCACTTTCTGATCAATCGTGGCCTCTGTTAGAAAGGAATCCCGCGACCTTCAGAGCCAGTATAAAAAATAAGAGTTCTTTGTGTGCTTTGTCTTTGTCTTTTGTCTTCGTCTAAAATATGTGTAAATAGCTACAGCTCTTTTATCTTTCGTGTTTTGTGTGTTAGTATGCTTATATTGTAACGCTATTGATATTTAATATGTAAATAAGAGGAGTTAACATTGTAAAAAACTGCCTAGTCAATATCACCAAATATGAAAACATCAACAGTCACAAATCTTCCTCATTAAGGTATCCGACTACGTTCGGAACCATGATTTTAAGAAAGCGCATAAATGGATAATTTTCATGATATTTAGTGTCACTTAGATTAGAACACATGTATAAAATGGTTTTAAGGACATTTTGACAAAAAAAATTATTTAAATTCAATATTTCGGCAAAAAAATTAACTTAGAATAACCTTTTTTCAAAATGTTCTCCTTTTGTGAAAAATGCTTCTATTATAATTATATTTTGCCTGTATATAGGTCAGACCTCTGAACAGGGGCTCAACTATGGTTTTTGAAAAATTCACATTATTTTCAGAGTTACAACCCATTGAAATAACTATCGGCATTTTTTTCTTAAAATTTCTTCCCTCTGTTGTCGTAAAACATGGATAAACCCACTTCTAAGTTATATATTTCACAAATTCTAGTTGAGTCTCTGTACAGAGGTCTGAGCCATATACCGGCAAAATATTATTATAATAGAATCATTTTTCACAAAAGGAGAATATTTTGAAAATGGGTCATTCTGTGTTCATTTTTTGTCAAAATAGTGTACTTAAATAATTTTTTATTGTAATATTCTTAAAACAATTTTATATACATTTTCTAATCTAAGTGACACTAAATATCATAAATGTTATCCATCTATACGCTTTTGCAGTCGGAAACCTTAAAAGCCTATGACTAGGATTACGATATATACATATAGCTTCTACATAAAAGGGATGCAAGCTTGTGTGTGTGTGAGAGAGAAAGAGAGAGTAATTGTCTCTTAATGCCTCGCCTTAAAGTTACATGCACGCTATTGGTGATGAACATCTTTATTTTGAAACAAGGATCATGAGACGAGGATGACACATGAGATGCCACCCAAACTCTCTAAGCTTCTACACCATGCCAACATGAGGAATTTGAGCCGCTTCAGATTTCGGGTGCATCAGCCCCTCTACAAGGCGGATTTTTAGTAGTAAAAACACTTGACCCTTAACTATACAGAAACAACGCCGGCCTTAAGGTCGTGATCATCACCACTTAGCTACCACTGTCACAAGAGATGTTAGTATATGATAGTACAGTATTCCGTTACCTGGTAAGTGTTTGCAGTTTGAATACCGTTTTTTTTTAATATTACATGAAGAGGGACTGACTGGAAGACCATGACCAAAAAAGAGAGGCCTGGAAAAAAAATTTTTGAGAAGGCCAAGACCCGGGACTGTCGTGCCATTGAAAAAGAAGAATATTACATGAAAGTGATCTCACCAAAGGTAGAAGAGAAAATAAACATGCAAAAGAAGAAAGTAAAACACACTTTAATGTAGTTTAAAATAGAAAAGAGGTCATATTCTTTGAGAACGGGACGAAAAGAATCAAATTTCACCAATATAATAAGTTATTTAACGTGTCAAAAGAACGAAGCAATAAAGAAGAGACAGAAAGAGAGCTAGTAAAGATGAGAAAAAAAAGCCAGTAAAGAAAAACAAACAAACAAAAAAAAACAGCCAGTAAAGAAGAAACAATAAGAAATAGCTAGTTGTCTGTTTGAAAAATTTTTGGCTGGAATGAAACCATTTTATTGTGACAAAAGTTATATGGAGTATTTATCAAATATACATAAGATACATTATTGAAGAAAAGCAAATTAGGTAAAATATTTTTAAGGTAAAACAATATTAACTTGACATTCTAATAGTAATTTTCTTAACTTTGAATTTAGTTTCACATAATTAACTTTTTAAATATAATGCATAATTGAAAAAAAGGGTAACAATGTAATGGCAATAAAAAGAATTTTCATTAAAAAAGATTTCTTTAAAAAATACCTAAATATAGTGAATGATTGAAGTAAAAATTATTCTAATCGACGTAAAAAAAAATGGTGAAGTACAGCTGAATAAAAATTGAAAAAATTAATACTGAAAATATTTAAATACTTGCACATCTTTAAAAAATTGATATTTTGTCATGTATACATTATGTATGATACAGAAGGAGTTTGTCCTCAAAAAAAAAAAAAAAACAACGAATATTTAGAATTATTTTAACAAGTACTTCAAATATTTATTGATTCTGGTTGATTGATTGTTTATTGTATTTCTTAAATATTAAAAAAAAATAGTTTGTGTTGCCAAAAAATAAAAAAAAATGCGTAAAATTAGTTACCTATATAGCTTAAGGATAGAAACAAAAATGTAATACGATTGTCCCCAATGCACACACACAATTGTTTTTCAGCTTGTTTTGGTATAAAAGTATCAAAACCAAAAGTAATGATGAATCCTATATAATTTTTTCTAACATTAATAATTTTCTCAATTCGACTTATTTTACCAAAGACATTCTTCAAAAGTGATTTCGAATTTTAAAAAATGTTAATCATTGAAAAGTTTATAAAAATTTTTGCAACATATTCTGTAATTGTAGTTTGCGTAGTTGAGTATCATGTTCTAGTTATGGAAATAATATCAACAATACCAACGAAAATATTTGATGAGGTAAAAAGAAAAAAAAAGGAAATATAAAAATAATTATATTATTTAAGAAAACATTAATAACAATAAAATTTCAGTACGTAATAATTTTCAGGAAATGCATTTCGAGAATATATGTGAACCAGAAATTTTTCATCAACTGACATAAAAAAAATTAATAATATTTCTTTTTTTTTCTTCTGAAAATGTCAGTAATAATACCATGAAGACATCTATAAATTTTTTTAAAAATATGTTATGGTAATAAAAATAGAAATAATTCATCTTAAATCAAAAGGCAAAACGCAATAACGATGGCTGAAAGTATTTTTTTTTTTTTTTAAAAAAAACATGTTTGGCGAAGCATAACCTAACCAAAAACAACGAATGTACCATATTCCACAACATCCCACAATATATATTTACGATGCTATTAAACTGCCGTTCATTCTGTATCATCATTGGACAGTAACGATTGATATTGCTGCAATAAAAAGGATTTAGAACCAATATTATCATGGTTTACTGGTTCTTAACTGCTTTTTTAAGTGCTTCTTCGCAAGCGTGGAATAATCAGATGCATTTTATGCGAATCTTTAAGAAATATTTTATTGAACTTGTTTCCGGTTGTCAGCAACAATAAAAAGAAATTTTTTTATAACTTAAGCAATAGGAAGAAATATTATGACGCTCTTGACGATCAGTTATAGTGTGTTTAATCGCTTAGGTATGGTAACAACTGAATCACACAGTAAAAAGACGTTTAGGTTGTGATATCGTTACAAAAATTTGTTTTATACAGGGTACTATAAATTTTTATTTTCCTTTTGAATTTCCTGTAAAAATCGCTTAATCGAAATTTTTTTCTGTTGTTCCACGATAAAAAAGAATTGAAGTATGGCATTTTTTGTTTCTTTTTATGAGAGTTCAAGCTCATAGTTTGTTATTGTTCATATTTTTTTTCCATGCAGATGTAAGCATAGCGAAAAAAAATAGTTCTCGATTTATGCAGTGCAGCTACTGATAAAAAGAACGATTTTGGTTTAAAAGCTGTATAAATTCACTCATGTATAGAATTTCCAATAAAATATGCTGGTTTAAAAATTAAAAAAAAATAATAATAATTACGCTGGCTCTCGAAACTCAAACTATTGCTGAGTTTTCTTAAAAATTCTTGCAAAGTATATTTTTTTAAAATTCATGTTTCTTTTTTAAAAAATTCTGCGAAACAATATCATACAATTTTCAAAATTTTTTCTTTACAGTAAGTCAACTGGGAAAATATCTTTTAATTAGAAATAATTTTTGATAAAAATATCATTGGAAAAAGTTGTTTTTTTTTTTTTTTAAGAAAATAGCTGTTCGGTTATTGAATAACTCTTAATATAATTAACTATTGCGATTCTGAAGAATTGCTGATATATTTATAAATGGAAACGAAACCTTAATATTTAGTATTCACACAAAATAATTGTTGCTCTCAAACTCTTGTGCGAGTACACTTTTATAAAAGGAAAACGAATATTTGGATTTTTTTTCAAATTTGTATCTTTTATTATTCGTTCAAGATAAAGAACAATCAAGTTTATTTCTTTCAAAAACAATAAAATAATGCAATTTATATAAATATGAATTGATTGTGAATAATATTGCTTCGAAACGCCTAATTTTCATATATTATATATACAGTGGCACACACAAGGGGGGGGGGCCGGGCCCCCCCCCCAAGCCCTTGATTTTTTCCCGATTGGTTATAATTCTAAGTATATAATACGTAAAATTTAATTAAATATCTGTTATTAATGATTAATTTTATTAATTAATGCTAATTATTTATTCAATAATTAGTTTTTTACTGTGTTTTGTTCCTGAAAATCGACAAAATCAAAAATAGCATGATACAAGAATGGTGAACTTTCAACCACGGACCCCCTCCCCCTTGAAAAATTCCTGTGTGCGCTACTGTATATATAACATACAATATTTAAGATTCTTATGACAATGTTCATATTATATCATATATAACGTGCGAAATATATTATTCTTATGACAATGTTCATATTATATCATCTATGTAACATACAAAATATATTATTCTTATGACAATATTCTAATAGTATACTTATTCTGATGCAAATTATTTTTAATGCATTTTATATAGTTATAAAAAATGTACTTTTGGGTTAAATTATTAATAACAGTCAGAAAAGATACAAGTTTTCATCTCATTTAGTGACCACAATAACCGAATGGTCATAATCACAAACTTAGACAAACATCACCGCTGACCACAGACATAGCTAGTCCTTCGTGGACCCTGTATCAAAATTCTATGGTGAACCTTTTTTTTTTTGGAAAATAAATAAAAATGATCGCATTTATAGGACTTGGAGGTGTCAAAATGTTACATGTTTATGTTGAAGCTCATGTAGCTTGGAAGCTCCGTATTGCTGATACACTGGTCAGCGTAGTTTTTTTCGAGTCTGAAGTTCCTCTGGTGCCCCTAAAGATCTTCTGTGTACAGGATCTGATGCACGTTAAACCTGTCTAGATCAAAAGTCCTTATCTGTCCTAACTTATGCATCAGAGACATGGACATTGACTTTACGTGATGAGGAACCTTTGGTTATTTTCGAGAAAAAGCTCTTACGCTGCATTCTTGTTGGGATCCCTGTGAATGGATCATGGAGAAGATCTAACTTAGAACTCTACAAACTACAAAGAACCTGATATTGTAAAATTTGTCAAATTATAGAGACTTAAATGGACTGGTCATCTGGCTAGAATGAATGAAGATCGTTGCTGCAAGAAAATCTTTCTGGCACAGCCCATGGGAAATAGATCTCGAGCAGACTCCCCACTAAGATGGATTGACTGTATCGAGAAAGATCTAAATATTTTAGAAGTCAACAACTGGAAAACAATAGCCAAAAGTAGAGATGCCTGGAGAAAACTTCTGAAGAAGGTCATGGCCAACCCGGGTCTGTAAAGCCACTGAAGTAGAAGACCGAAAGTCCTTACGTTTGGTTTGGTTAGGAGTGTAGGGGCTAGCTCAAGAGTTGTCCTCATCATTTAACCATGGTTAAAAATTACGAGATCCGCTGCCAATAGTTCTAGTAATGGGCTTCAGAGTGTTTTGATAAACAATCAATCAATTTAACTACTTTAAGGAATCTTGGTCATCCTTATTTCATATGTAAAACAACCATTTCTTCAATTGAAATTGTGTGTAGGGGTACACTTTTGTTCAATTCATAACATCCAACTCATGGTTCGAATCCAAACAAAACAGACTCCCAGCGCACCAGTGACTCACATTGTTTTGTTCTTCATACTTGTTCGGAAAATGATCCAGAATAGCTTGAGTTAATCGAAAGACGAATGAAAACCAGTAGCCACGTACCTGTGAAACAACATACAATTGCACTATCACACATCCCCTTTTACCTTTGCCAATGATAGTGTTTTAAGAAATTTATTGAGCAATAAAAGAGAATTTCGTTCGCTAGGATGGAGCCAATTTTTTTTCTCTCTCTCTTCATCCTTTCTCAAGAAAATTGTCGGAGTTCTTCCTTTATGATAAGTTCCTGAAATACTTAGTGAGATCAGCGTAAATTGTGTGACTGAGAGAATGGAAGACGCGTTCTTACTGCAATCATTCATTCACAGAAGTGAGTCACGGCCAATTTCATTCCATGATTCGGTGCTTATAATGAGTACTTTATTAAGAGATAAAGTTCGAAAAAATAATGGGAAAAAATTACATTTTTGAAACAAAGAAAAGTATGCAACATATCTGCAATTAATAATACAAGGATGAAGTATTAGATCTAAACACACACAACATGCAAGCACATACAAACTCATGCACACACGCACACACAAACACCAGTAGCGAACACAAAAATTTTCAAGGAGAGGGTCCAGGGTTGAAAGTTTATCAATTTGACATCATGCTCCAATACGCCACCCCACCCAAAATATTCTTTTGGTTTTGTCGATTTTTGGGAACAAAAACAATACAAAATTAATTATAGAATAAATAATTAGCATTAATTAATAAAATGAATTATTAATAACAAATACATTTTTAAATTTTACGTATTTTATACATAGAATTATAGCCAATCGAAAAAAATCAAGAGCTATGGGGGGGTGTCCGGACCCCTAGGACACCCTTGTGTGCGCCACTGACATACACATATATATATTGTACGTATATAATTGTTATAATATAAATTAAAATAAATAATGATGTATCATAACAATAAACCCCCAGATTATTTTTATATCTTCTATTAAACATTTACTACTCAACCTTTCATCCCTACTACAGTGGGTCTATAAATGAGTACCAAGCTTGCTTGGGGACTTAAGCACTGGGAATCTCTCTTCAAACTGACCACCTGATTGGGACATCTGCTCATGCATCTCAACACCCACTGATCATGTATACTGGGATAGGCACAGTAGGCCCTGACTCTCATGGGATGTTGCGAACTGAGTTTGAGTATTAAACATTTAATATATATAGAAATTATTTTAATGCCTGTATTTATCTCTTTTATGAGTATCTATTTATACAGTACTGATTTGAACTTACTTGGAATCCTGGGCGCAGAAGATCTACAGGCCTCTTTGGCACTGGAGACTATAAGCAGAAAATCTTGTTAAGTCCAGTTTATCAGGGCCCTTTTGGACCCCTCCGGACCCCAAGTACCCAATGGATACACAGGCACTGTATTTATAAATTACTGACAAAGTTCATTGGAAAAAGTCGAGTGATCAAGACCGAGAATTCGTGTTTAGCCTAAGCTCCATCGAGTCTAGAGTTCGTCCTGAATCCACTTAAGGTACCTCATGTAAATGAGCTCATGCTTATTCGTTAAATCTGTAAAGGCTTCGATTCCTTACTTTAGGGTGGTACAGAAGTGTGGAGGGAAGTTGCATTGGCATTCACTGACTGCTTTTATAGAAGGGTTTATATCTAAAAAAAAATGAGGACAATATAGTGTCGAGATGTAATCTTTATGCTAAAAATTAAAAAATATTTTGGTCTATGGGAGAGGTTTGAACCCCCAACCCTTGCACATTGTGTACGTCACTGGGGATGACAGCATAAATGGTGAACTCATCGCTTCGTTGTGGTTCAAAATTATGAGGTTCGCTGCCAACAGCCCTAGAGTAGCTTCAAAATGTGATGTTTATAAGACAATCATTCATTAAAAAAATAGAAAGTTATTGAAATTTGTTAACGAAATATAGTTTTGCCTTATTGATATTTGTAATTTTATTTTTACTTTAATAATTTATGAGAAGTTTTGTTCATGGATAGAATTTTCTATTATTTTGTAGACATATTCCTTGTTAACACTACGATTACAGTAATGCCATGAGTTCAGTAGCGCACACAGAAGTTTTCCAAGGAGGGGGGGGGGG
>BMAV01001186.1:67249-82142 GCA_019973955.1 Trichonephila inaurata madagascariensis
GGAAAAAAATCAAGGGCTTTGGGGGGGCCGGACCCGCAGGACATCCCCTTGTGTGCGCCTCTGCATGAGTTGTATCATTTAGCAAAAAAGAGGCTTTCTAAAGTACTAAAGCGCGAACGAGTGTTTTTAAAACAATGGCATACTTGATACAACAGATAAAAAAAAGCATATGTAACTTTTATATAAACGAAGTAATATAAAAAGTATAGATAAAATAAATCCTAAGAAATAAAAAATGAAACTTTTGCAATGTAGTTTAAAATTCTTTTCAAGTTACCGAATTCTCCTGAGTCATGTCTCACCAACTAAGCATTCTCAAACCTCAAGACGAAATCTTGGCAAATAAATCCATTAACATATTTCGCAAAACCGATTTCCAGGAGGAAGTATACATTTCCCTAATCAGCGACATCAGAATTACCAAAACCCACAGTCTTGAGTGACAAAAAGTTAAACCACATCCTCTGGCCGCCCATCCAGTCAAAAGCTTCCTCCCCGCTGCTCAGAGCATCAGAACCCGATAATTACGAGTATTGTCGCCACTCCAGTGTCGTCCAATCATTATTATTAACACACAGTCGCTATATATCGCCGGTGCTACGTCTATCTTAGCAAGATAATTACAAACAGCGTCAGCCACTGTAGTGTTAGGTTTTAAAGTATGGCATTAAAAGCTCAAAGAGGTGTTAATTTTTACAACTAGGGGTGCGTCCGACGATGACAGTGTAATTAAATGGGTATGTTTTGTGGCGTCCTGTTTTACAGTTGCAAGTTCTGATGTCACTTTCTATCTCCCCCCTCCCCCTTGTCTGTTCTTTATATTCTAATTAATGGGGAAACGATAGAGACAACGATTGAAATGGTTCCATGGTGGAAACTTGATCTTGTGGAGACTTGAAGTTGATGAGCTCATTTCTGAGAATTACATCCTAATTATTTTAATACATAAGCGATTAAAAATAATTTTGTCATGTTGTATGACTAATTCTGTATATATATATGTAATAGATTGAAGTAGTGTTGGCCGGTGTAGAGTAAGTATCAATGTTGATTTAGTAATGACGTCTTCAGAATAGCTTTACCTCCTTTATTATAGGCACACATCAGCAGATTAAAGCACAATTACGTTACATTTTAAGATATTGAATAGACAGCGGCATTTTGGAGGACACAACACAAAGACAAATAAGATGCAAGTATTTACAATCTTACGATATGGCGACAAGCAGAGAAAGAGCACGCGATTACGTTGAATAGACGTTTTCCTTTGGGCATCTGATTGGCTAAAATGCGCGGGATACGGAAATCGGTTTAGCCGATTACGATTAAGATTACAGCGCTTATTTTTAAACCTAAGAATTAAAGATTATTTATAGATCATTAAAGAGTTAATTAAAAGTATGTTAGAGGGAATTATTACATATATATGTGTGTGTGTAATATAATATACATACACATGAAATGCCTGGTGAGGTTGTAAAGCGTGTTTAGCTGTAACATGATTATATGACATGTTTTTGAAGTCTTGAATTAATAAAACGTGTTCCTGGAGACAGGTATTTCATTTTTATTTTACATGTTGATATTTTAGTTTTAAAGGACAAAACACACAAAGCAGCAGCAGAAAAAAACAAAACGCCACTTCCCATGGCAGATACAAATAGCAGCGTTTCACATGTGGAGGACAAGAAGCGGGTGAATTTTCCATGAAAACGGGAGCTTTTGCATCAATCGGAAACCGGAAGCTCCAAATTTCAAATGATTTCCGTGGTCAGATCTTGTGATTGGTGGAAAAACATCGTGCGAGGATGTCTTAAGTAAGCTTACATTAAATACGCTGCAGTTAATACATTTACGCTAGAGTCCTGAAGGGTCAGGACCATTATAAATTAAAAAGTTGTATATAAATAAATATAAATTAGAAGAAATATATAAATTAGATATATATAAATTAGAAGAAACTACAGACTTGGTAGTATATTCTTTGTGGATCAATACAGATATCTCCCTTCCTCTCCCCCTCTCTCTTTGTCTCTGTATATATGCGCTCATGTGTGTGCATGAGAGAAAATGTCTCCTAGTTTTTAAATGCAAAATAGCATCCACTGTAAATTAATTTTACGTAAAATATCTCATTTTGTCTGCAAATTGTCAAGTATATTTTCTTAGTAAGTCCTCTATTTCATGACGTTTAGACAAGCAATCGGAGATTTATTCAGTGCCCCTCATTCGGAATATATGATTATTGATTATTTTATTTGATGAGGATTGTAAAAATTCCAAATATTGTCTTTATAACTATTTATTTATTTATTATGTCGATTTGAATGGTTATAGGAGCAAAAGGGAAATGTTACGGCAATGTTTTTCCTCTATTAATCAACACTCTTATAACAAATTGTACCATGTAAGTATTTAAAAAAAACATGTTAATAATCATAATGTAGAAAAGATAAATTTCAAGCTTTTTCTCTATGTATTGTAATTTATTAAAAATTAATTTATTTATAACATATTAATTTGTGAGCAGCTTAAGCACCAATCTCGGAGTCATAAACAAATTTAATAACATTAAGAGTAGATGCTAATTTCTTTTTTTTAAAAAAAAACTATATTAATCTAACAAAGTAAAATTAAGAATTATATTCTGCTTTCAGAACAACACATTTTAAAAGTACGGTTCCTTACACTATGGAGTTTAAACGTACATGAGTGAATTGCTCATTATTATATGACGAGTACTTTTACATGTGCAAATTATAAACATTACTTCTATTATAAATAACCCATTAGCTTCATTAACTGTATCTTTTCATTGCACTAAGGGCTTTGTAATACAATATAACAAAAAACCTCCAGAAAACTGGTAATATACGTGTAAAATTGTTTTGAGATTATTATTACAAGAAAAAATTATTTTAATGTAATGTTTTGATAAAAGATGAAGAAAGAATGATATAGTTTCAAAACTTTCTCCTTTTACAAAAATTGCTTTTATAATAATAATATTTTGTCTATATGTAGCTAGGACTTCAATACAGAGCCTAAACTAGGATTTTTGAAAAATTCTCCTTATTTTCAGAGTTGCAATCGTTTGAGAGAATAATCGAAATTCTTTTTTAATTTTTTTTCTGCTCTGATATATTAAAATAGGGATAAATTCATTCCTAATTATTTTTTCAAAAATCCTATTATTATTTTTTTTTTACTTTAATGCATTTTTTTACTCTTTAATGCATTAAAATACAAATAAATCCATTCCTAAGTTATAATTTTTTTCAAAAATCCTAGTTTAGGCTCTTTACAGAAGTCTTAGCCATATATTTTAGCAAAATATTTTTATAAAAGCACTTACCACAAAAGGAAGATGTTCGAAAAATAGGTAATTCCTTTCTTCATTTTTTACCAAAAAATTTACTTTTGAAGTAACTTTTTATTGTCATAATATTCTTCAAACAATTTTATATGTATGTTGTAAAAAATATTTAAAAAACATTTTTCATTTATACGCTTTTGTAAAACCGCGGCCCAGAATGTAGAGAGTGAATAAATCTTTATTAATATTTAAAAACTCACATTTTTTTTTGTTTTTGTTTTTTGTAATGAATTCCTCATTGTGCACTTATTCATTTCATGAATAAACCCTTTCGTATTTTTACCATGTTTAATAATCCACCGAAATTAATTTAAGGAAAGCATTTAGTGTAATTATACTTTTCCCAAGCAAATAAACTGCATTTTATACCGTTTTCTGAAAACTACAGTTAAAGCAAGTAAAACTCCTTTTTTTTGCATACCTAATGACACGTTTCTAATCCATTAGAGCATGTTAAAAATGAAAATACCCTGACTCCTCATACGTGTATAAAAAGCACATTTATATTTCGTGGAAACACAGCAGCATCTATCTTTTATTGTGCCTTCGGTACATTAAAGCTAAATTAAATCCTCTTTTTTTCTTTTTGTTTTAACGTAATATTTCATCAACTTGACGCGCACGTTTCGCTGGGGATAAATTAGAGATGGAGTACCTACAAGGAGAGCAATTCCTGCTCTTTTTCATTTCATTACATCCCCCTCTCTCTTCCCATTGGACTTATTATCCTCACTTGGCACACCAGGCGAAATTCGCAGAATTTTCTCCCTAAACGATGATGACTGAGTTGCGTGATAATATCTACAGGGTTTGATTGGATGGTTGAGGCACTTATGTCAGCCAATAGTGGACAGCAGTATGATTCGGTAGGCGTGGTTATGGTTGTTGGATCCTCCCACGAAAATTTTGGACTTGGTGAAGTTTTTTTTTTAATGATGAAGTCTGGGTTTTGATGATAAATATTTGATACAAAATGTTTTTGTAGTTATTAAGTTGATGAAAATGTAAGAAAAGTGTGTGTGCTGTGGGAAAATATTTTGTTCTGAATAATATCTATAAATTGTATTTTTAAATAATTTTAAAGTTAAAATAATCATTTAGAGATAATAAAATAGTCGTTTCATTTTTAGTCATCTTAGTGTTAAAGACCTAAAAACTACCTTTATGGTAGCAGTTTTTTTTCAAAAGTATTTTTCTATAAATATAATCATTAATTATATTATATATATACATACATATCATTCAAATAATTTTTAGTTAGTGAAGATTTTGTAAACACAAATTACAAATTAATTTTGTACATTCATTATGATTATACAAAAAATTTGGAATAATATTAAGAATAACTTTTATTCATTTTTAAAAATTATATTTGACATAAAAAATATGACATTTAAAAATTTCACATACTTAACAAAATAAAAGATTTTATCCCCTCATTTATAATTTTTAAGCCTGCAACTGACTTGAAATTTTGTAATGACATTTCAATGTGTTTCAGTTTAACCCTTTATCGACAGCATTATGATTTACAGCAGTTTTTTTTTTCATGGGATTTTTGTTTTTTTTTGAATCACTATATTCAAATTAAGGGATATACATAAACAAAATACTCAACTTTGGAAAATTTAATTAGTTAGAGCTAATTAATTAATTAAAGATATTCAACTGTAAAATTAATTATATACACTGTTCACTTAAAATAGTCTAATCGTTTTCTAAGGTCTTAATTTACATGCAAAAAAAATAAGACACTTAAATTTTGACATTAACTATTTTTTCGGGACAAAAATGATAATTCTCGCAATCCGCTGAAAACGCCGTCAGCTGAAAACACAATTTCTCCTATAAAACAGTTCGACTTTCCCGCTAAAATACTCATCATAGAACCCGTACTGCCATATATCTTGGAAGAGTGGATTTCAAAGAATATTCCTGCTAAATATCGTTAGAATATTCGTACAAATGGTTATTCTACATAATTTTAAAGTGAGTGGTACTTATGAGTACCATCGGTCGATAAAGGGTTAAATGTTACGTTTTTCGTGGAATGGTACGAAATATTTTTATAAATACCCCGAAATTGAAAAATTTCTAAGAAAAACATTTAATTAACGTGAATTACAATAATTTCATTGCATATTTTACTATTTTATAAGCACTTCTTTTAATTTTTTTATTTCGTTTTTCAAGCTACAAATATATGCACCGTATTTTTTTTCTTTTTTCAAAAGAGAATATCTTCACACAGCTTTAAAAAATAGTACACAAATAATTATGACAACACATATAAGTGAAGACAGATGATGCAAAATTTGAGATTAATTTTTAAAAACCACCATTATTTTTATGTAATTTACTTAAGAAATGGAATTATAATGAATTACTTCAAAAAACAATTATTTGAGTCAACTATACTGAATTATTAATTATAGTGAATTATAAGAATTACTTGATAATTGATGAAGTCCATTTACTTAAGATAGATTTCTATACGGGATTTTAGGGATTAAAATATGTATTAAAAAATTATATATAAATATATATGTAACACACACACAAAAAAGCAAATATTCTAAGAAAATGCAACATTATATATAATTATTAAGCAATAGCAGAACAAATATGTAATTATATAACTGTGCTATCTTACGAATTCAGTCATGTATGAAACTTTTAGCAGCATCTTATCAGGGGGAAAAAAATTATACATGGACTTTAAAAAAAGTATACCTATCTTCTAGAATAAGTCAGAAAACATGTGACATTTCGGTCATCTGTGTTCTCTACAATTTGAACCAAAATCTTTGAAAGAATTTTTTTTTATTTTCGTCAGTATTTCGGTTTATTTCTGATTTATTAACACCAAACTGTCATTTGATTGTTGTGATTAAAAGCTTTCAATAAAACATTTTTCTCCTTTAAAGGTTAAATCTGAAAGATGCATTTTTTTTTTTCGGTGATGGGAATATCTCAATATCAGCTTATGAAATTGTAATTCTTAAACCCGTTTTTCATGACATGTTATTAAAAATCAGAGATATTAAATGAATATATTAATTTTTATTTTAATATATTTTATAAATTTTTATTTTTCCTGTGAAGTAGGTATACATAATTTGCACTTTAAAAATCAATGGATTCAAAGAGAAATGACTAATGCTACCTGTTGTACAATAAAACAGTGTATCTGAAAAGAAGTTTGTTGTTTCCTTACTAAAACACTAAAATGTCATAAAAATATCATTTGAATATTTAGGAAAAAAATAATTAATATGTTGTTGTAAACACGTTCCTTCAACACATTTACACTACTTTACTTTTTCTTTTTTAAAGTGTACTCCCTAAATTTTTTTCGTGTGCACAAACATCACAAATTGTTAATATACAATTGTAAATAATACTTGAAATCATTTTTAGGATTTTTTTCAATATTAAAAAATATTAAATAATACTTTTTTTTTTAATTTTATGTTAACCAGGTTTAACTACCAGGCAGATTTAGAGTGTTTTGCTCAGGGTGCCAAGGTTTTATTTTAAAGAAAAAACATATCATTTTACAAAATATAATAATATTAAGTTACTGATATAATATTGTAATGGTATGTACAGCAATTCTTATAAAAAAAAAAAAAAAAAAAAAACGCCGCGAGATAACTCGTAGTAAATAAGATTTCTGTGCTGAGAGCCATGTACAAATTATCTCGTAGTGTTTTTTTTTTCAATGTAAAGCTTCATATACAAAGATTATTTTTTCGTTTTGTTTGATATTACAAGCTCGTCATCTAATTTCATCTATCGACAGTCAGATACGTAATATTATTAGATTTTCATACAAATGTGTGATGGTCCTCTCTGAGAAAAACCTATAAAGTGATGGTATTTACAAAAAGTTGTAAAACAATAAAAATGAGCTGACAAGTAATAATATCCAGACTTACGGAAAACTGTCCGTTGGTACAAAACAAAAAGCTTTTCTTTACTTTAAAATCTTCCTGCAGAATCCATACAAATTCTATAACCAAATAAATCGAGAGAATAAAAAGATAAAGATGCGTCAATTTCGGGAATCAGTTATGCATTTATTTGATGGCCACGGTAGCAATGAAGGAGAAAGCACCAACTGTAATACAAATACAACTGATTTTCATTACTTAGAACATCTCCTCCAACAGGGAGAAAAGGATGCTTACGAAACCATGTCAAATGTGTACAAAGCAAAAAAAAAAGAAAAGAAAACACTCACACACACACACTTTAGGATGCTATTTATTTTTGTCCAGTGTGTCCCAGCAACCCAGTACTTTGCGTTGATTCCTGATTTAAAGCTCACAGTGGTGCACGCAGGAATTTCTCAAGAGGCGGTCCAGAGTCGAAAATTCACCATTCTCGTATCATGCTCCAATAGGCCGCCCAATATATTCTTTTGATTTTGTAAATTTTCGGGAACAGAAAACAGTATAAAAGGAATTACTGAGTAAATAATTAGCATTAATTCATAAATTTAATTATTAATAACAAATACATAACTAAATTTTACGTACTTTATACATAAGATTTTTATCAATCGAAAAAAAAACAAGGACTTAGAGGAAAGAGGTCCGGATCCGGGGAAACCCTCCCCCTTGTGTGCGCCTCTGAAAACTCATCGTACACAGCAACAACAATGAAAATATATTTTTAAAGTTTTTGAATATATTCATATACATATAGTTATTATGTTATAATTTAACTGTCTAAGAGTTATAATTTTAATAACAAAAATTGATAATTAAAACATTTTTTGCACTATATAAATTTTTCATATCCATTCTTTCTAATAATTCCTAACTTAAATGGAGATATATAACCAATGTAAAATTTCAGCACACACTACGAGATATCTCGTGGCCGGCAGTTTTAGTACACACGCTTACTACGAGATATCTCGTGGCCGGCAGTTTTAGTACACACACTTACTACGAGATATCTCGTAGTTGGCAGTCAATGGATTAATTTGGGAATAGAGTTCAATTTCTTTCACGAGAAGATCATTCTTTATTATTTATTTCTTACAATTTTCATTTACTTCCTGGATATTATATTGATCTTCATCGATGAATTTAATTTCTTAGTGTGCTTTTATTGAAAACTTGACAAAATTACAGCTGAGTATAATTAACTTGGTTACAATTAGGGATTCAAAGAACATATGTGACGTCAATATCTGTTTTGAACTTCGTAATTTTCAAATTTTATAGTTTCAGAAAAATAAGATGGGAGCGTATTCAACAATTCAACAATTATTCAACAATTTATGCAACAATTTCCAAACAAAAATATGCTTTTAATATGGATTATGAGTCATTCCATTCTTCTGTTAAATTAAAAATATTTTCAAATTGTTTCGAGGAAGACGTATTGTTGGAGTTTATATATAAATTTAATACGAATTGAAAAAACAACTAAGAACAAGGAAAACCTATTGTCTTCTTAAATTTCTAAATAAGTAATTTTATGAAGTCAAAAATGTTTGTTTGACGTGAACGCTTCAATTATATATTATAGTTTATCTGTCCCTCTCTTTACAAAATTAACTTCATATTTAAAAAGGCAGTACTTTTCGATGAAAAAAAAAAACACTTACGATTAACTTGGGGGAAAATGAATTAAAATTATACAATTACTTGGTGCTTTTAGAATTGTAATAACTTACCAAATATTACCCTGCCTATCTGTATTTTCAAAAGAAGCTTTGAAGATAAAGGTATTTCTTAATTAATGAAGAAATAATTGAACTAAATAATAATTAAACCGCATTTAAAAAATAATTTAGAAAGTAAGCATTGAAATAAACGAAACAGTTCTCAAAAGTACAATTTTTCTTTTTTAAAAAGAAAAATTCCTAATTTTAGATTGTAGTTAAAAGGAAAAATTTTTTATAAAATCTCTAAAATGTAACCTAAATGTTATAAAACCCTATTATTACAATGATTTGTATTTAATTGGATACTAAAAACCTGAAGAAAAAAAAAACTAGAACAGTAAAAATGTTTGTTTTTGCTTAAATTTATTTTATTTACCTGCTAAAACAATAATCATCAATTTTATTATAATCATAGATAAGTTTATAAAGATGCATTATTCTATACATTATTTTTGAATAATTCAAATAATCAAATGAAATTTCAATGCTTGATAATCGTCACGCAGAAAAGGTGATCATTTTTAAGAAGGTTTTTGATAAGTATGACTTCATAAACAGTCATACTAAAAAAAGGTCTTTTGGTTTTTCAATTTAGTATCATAAAATATGACATCTTTATAAAAGTAAAAAATATTTCCTAATTATGGCAAAATGAGCTTGTGGAGAATTTAGAGGGCACAAAAGAATTCCTTTTTTTAAAAAAATATTATCCTTAATCAAACCCTTTTATTTAATTTCTTTAATTTTATTTTCTGCTTTTCCTCCTGGATTCATTTGCTAATCTAATTAATGGATTATAGATTAATATTATATTATAGATTTTTATTCTATACTTATTTTATGGATTATAATGCGTTAGAAATATAATCATTTTTTTTTTAGTTTAGCTCGTCTTCCTCAAAGTATGAGTAAGTGTGTGATGGATCTAAACGCGTCCTCATACTAATCCTCTTGGAGAATCTTTGGGCTAGCATTCGCGTTTAATTCACATCCATCCTTCTCAAGAAGAAACCGTAATATTCAGATTAGTTCGACTATATAAAGTCAGAATTTTGTAATTATAGAGAAGGAGGTAGGAAGCAGCTATATTCGCTAAGGTTTACTTTCGCATGTAAAGATTAAGAGTGGTGTTTTGCCACTGAGTTGAATTAGTAGACTTGAAGTTAAAAATCAACAATAGATTACGTTGAGTTAAGTAAGTTGTTTCCACATACTTGCTTAGTAATCATTGCTTTCTCCGTGTTACTCATTTGACATTCACTTTGTGAATAGATTGTTGTTGGTTAGTTTGTTTGACTAAATAAATAATTGTGATTATGGAATTCTCTGATTCTGCTTTCACTCCTCTCACACCCTTACGTAGGCAAGACAGTGAGAGAGAAACTTCGGGAAAAAGTTTCTCACAAGTGTAAAAAGATTTAATTAAAAATCGAAATTTTTACTCGTGTGTATGTAACTTTATACGTTTATTGCCTTAAATTCTCTCTCGGTTCGGCAACAGTATATGAAAAAGACTGAATGAAATTGCCAAATACTCATTTAATTTAATTTAATTTTGTGTAAACATTAGCAGCACAAATAATTATATTTCCCTACCTTCTAAGCTACTTTTCATTTCCCTTTTTAAGTTTATAGTTAAAATTTCACTATTTATTTTAATTTTAGTACAATTTCACACGGTTAGCGTAAAACATTTAATAAATTAAATGAATTAGGTGAATAAATTCATATTAAAGGAATGAATATTTGTATGTATATTTGAATGTATATTTTGTAATAAAAAGAAAAAAAAATTGCAATAATATAAGAAATTTTTTTGTAGTTATATAACATTTTTTTTCTTATTTGCTATATGTAATGTTTTTAAAAGTAAATTTCTGCTTGTAATGCTTTATTAAGATTTTAGCGGTTAGTTCATCAATTTTCTAAAAACTGCTTGTTATTACGGTTATTACTCTTCCTGTATCCCGCACAAGTATTTGTATCTCAACTGATAAAGTCAATAGTTCGAGTCTCAGTTACATCGGTTGAATAATGAAGAGTTTTACTAACTTAAATTAAATTAAATATCTAAGTCTTCACATGATTTAAAATTTAGAAAGTAAAGAATTTGATATTAATGAATATTTAAATTAAATGAAAAGTTTAGATTTGTATTACACATAGTATTATTTTTTTCTATAGATAAGTTCCAGCTATGAATTTATAATTTTAAGTGATAAATCTATTACATTCTAATTTATTAAAATAGGGGGAAAAAACAACCCTGTGGACTTTTACAATAAGTTTCTTATGCAGGATGTCTTAAGACTCTGATGCCCTAGGCCCAGAGAAATCTTAAGCCTTTTTGAGGCCCTGGGCCCCTATACAAAAGTATATATATTAATGAATGAGATCTTTGAAAGTAGACAGTATATAGCACGCATTGTAAAATAATCGTTCAAAAGATAATTTGAAACAAACAAATGTGTACAACTCACAAAATCAAAAAAATTAGGCATAAACCGGCTCGACCGATGGCCGCATTTCGACTCAATGAGTTGAATGGCTATTTATGATGTTACGCCTAGGCCTAGACATGGACAACGGTCATTGCATAATAATACAGTCCTTCCCTTTGAAATTCCCTGTTTTTTGGAGAATATGTACGGGAATAATATTTGATCCCATTAAAATTATCCGAATCATGATTTTATTAAGACAGAGTCGAGAATGAAACAAGGTCCCCACCGAGGGTGAGGCCCTTAGCCCGAGTCCAGTTGGCCCAAGCTTTAAGAAGTCTCTGTCCATGGCACAAAAGAAGCAAATTTTCACATTGAAAATTGTCGTAAAATTCATATTTCATGTAGTCAAAATATCAAATTATATTTGTAAAATGTAGAAGCATGCTAGGATTTTAACGTGTAAAGTTAAAAGTTAATTTAGCCATTATAAGATTTTAGTGTATTTTAATAACAAGGTATAAGAATAAGAATTTATAACATATTTTATAGTTCCAGGAAAAACGAATTTATTCAAACAAAAGAAATAAACAGTATAACGCTTTAAAATTCCTTTCTCTGTAAGATATAGCTTATTAAACATATGAAACTCGTATTCTGTGGGACACATGTAGCCCATAACAATTACCTTTGCTTCACAGCAGTATATAACAACAATTTTCCGAAGAATATTGCAGCTTAAATTTTTAAAATTCTAATTATACATAATTGCTGAAAACAGATCACAAAATTCACCAATGAACTATTACGAGTTATGTTCAATCGACGTAACATTTTACTTCCACCAATAGCAGAGAATATTTTAGCAGTCGATTATAAAAAAAAACACAAACCACACTGTCAGTCTTCTGTTGTTTTGTTTAGTATCTAAGTCTTTAGTGTCCGTTTTGTTTTCTAACATCAAACATTCCGTTTTCAGAGAACAAAAAAACTGTTTAATTACTTTGAGCCTTTTAATTTATGTAGTTATTCTGCACCTAGTAAGTTTAATGTCCAAGAAAAATATTGATTTGTTAAATTCTTCATTACTTTGCGTTTACGATTACACTTCTACTTTCTGGGCCTTGCATATTTTAGGATCGGAATAAGGTAAAAAATGAATGAATAATTGCTCGGATGAAAAATATTTCGAAGAAAAGTGGCAATTGAAGTGCAGTGAAAGTCGTTTGACACAAAACTGAGAAGACTGAAATATTTTTTCTTGTTAAAAGAATTTCGTGTTAAAGGATATTGCAAAAAAAGATACATTCAACAAAACTAAGTTTATTAGAGTACATTTTATTTACATAGATATGTATATATATGTATGTATTTGATAAAAATCAATGAAATAAAAGCATTCCCAAGAACTTAATGATATTTAATACAAAACTTTCAAGTGTTTTGCAAAACAAAATATTTATTGAGTTTTTGGAATCTAATCTGACATTTTTATTTGCATTTCCTTTTTTAGCACCAAATCATTTTATGTTGTCCATTTTGTTATTCATTTCACCATTGGGTGTGTGCCTAAATAACAGCGCCTACTTTTCATGATACTACTCATTTCGGATGACGTGGGAGCAAGAGCTGCATTATTCCCCTTTTCGTCGTCCGAATCTGCATCAATGAAATTTTTTGAGCTTTGAAAAAACTCCAAAATGTCTTTACCTGCCATAATCGCGGCTGTACACACATTATCATCATCAACTACAACAAATTTTTCTGATAATAGAGTAGGGCAGTCCAATCATACAGAAACTTTCTCAAACACTTCCTTTAGTGAAGAGAAATACTTTTTCGTGTTAAACGATTTTCGTTTCGTGTTAAGAGTAAATATATGCAAGAAAATGCATCGTAATTTATCGGGACCATTGCATTATTTCGTGTTAACAGGTATTTCGTCTTAACCATTTTCACGTTAAACGTATTTCACTGTATTTTTATTGCGATTCATAACCGACAAAATAATCTGCTTTTTATGTAATATGGCCAGTAGTGCGTCAAAGTTGCGTAATATAAAATATCACTGTGAAGAATATAAATCCGATAAAGCATATCACAAGGTGAAAAACATGATTTATATCAAGATAAATTAATAAATGAAAAATATCACATTTTTTTGTAGTTATATACAATACAGTGCGTGTGGATTTACTTGTCAGAAATTGATTCGTGGTTGGAAATGAGTTTGATTGGTAATATACAATCTGAATATATTCGTAATATTAATGTTAAAGTATTTTTAATTTTATAAATAACAAATCGCACATACACAAGATATATGGTACATTCTAGCAGGGGCGTCTTAAAAACTCTTTGAGGGCCTGGGCTTAGAGATTTCTTAATGGCCTGGGCCCCTATACAAAAGTAGGCCCTACCTGAGATCTTTAAAAGTAGACAGTAGCATGCATTGTCAAATACTCCTCCAAATGGTAATTTGAAACTAATAAATGTGCACGACTCACAATCTCAAAAATCTAGGCCTAAGCCGGCTCGACTGATGTCCGCATTTCGACTAAATGAGTTGAATGATTGTTTATGCTATTAGGTCTAGGCCTAGGCATGGACAATGTTCCTTACATAATAATACAGCCACTTTTACCAGTTAACAAGCAGTTTGAAATTCTTGTTTTTTTAAAGATTACGTACGGGGGAATAATATTTGACCATTAAAATGACATCTTATTAAGACAGAGAACCAAGCGAAGTCCCTGACCCGGGCCCAGTTGACCCATGCCTTAAGACGTCCCTGCGTTCTCGGGTGGCTGCAGTAACCTAGTGATCATAGTCGCAAACTCGTGACCGACATGTGTCGAGATTGAGTCGTGCTACTGAAGATCAGCAGTGTAGAGGAGTTGATGCACGTTAAATCTGTCGGGGTTATAAGTCCTCACAAAGGCTTAGTATGGAAATTAGGTGAGTAGGGTGCCAGCTTAGATTTAGTCCTCGTCACTTGATTGTGGTTAAAAATCGCAAAGTCCTTCGCCTGAAGCAATCGTGATGCTTCATAAGTAATAAATTAACAAACAAAAAACACACACACAGTCACTCACAATTCATACTATAAGGCTGGAATTTTTACAGACTATACAAGATATAGGATATATTTCCTTATACAATGGTGTAATATAAAGGGAAAAAGTCGACTGACTCAAATAAAAGGGAAAAAATATTCACTCACAACGGAAAGGACCCAATAAAAACAGCAAAAGAAATGTTTCAGTGTGAATTGTCGTCATTCCAAAGGGTATAAATACGAAATTGTTTGACCCATACTTTACAAGATCTTCATCACTACAGCCAGTGGTGCACACAAGGAAGTGAGCCCGGGTCCGGGGGGGGGGGGGG